>JAFBJS010007219.1:18356-36646 GCA_016785265.1 Paraplagusia blochii
CTGACACCCTTCTATCACAGATCACTCCAGAGACCTTTCTCCAGTTGTTCCATCCTGCCTATATTCTATTCTTCACCTCTCTTCCACAGTCTCCACTGCTCTGAACAGTTGAGCCCAAGTATCTGTTGCCTGCTCTCACTGCAGATTACAATATCATCTGCAAACATCATTGTCCATGGAGACTCATGTCTGACCTCATCTGTTAATCTGTCCATCACCAGAGCAAACAAAAAGGGGCTCAGGGCAGATCCTTGATGAAGTCCCACCTCCACCTTAAAGTCCTTTGTCCTTCCAACAGCACACCTCACCACCGTTGTGCTGTTATACATAACAGCACAACATCATACATATCCTGCACCAGTCTAACATACTCCTCAGCCACTCCTTCTGACCCTCTCTGTACACTCCATCAACATCCTCAAGGCAAATATTGCATCTGTGGTACACTTTCTCGGTATAAAACTATACTGTTGTTTGCAAATCTCTACCTCTTTCCTCAACCTAGTTTCAACTACTCTTTCCCAAATCTTCATGATATGGCTCATCAACTTTATCCCTCTGTAATTGCTACAGCTCTGCAAACAAGTGCAAACATAAAATGCTAAATACACGGGACAAAACAAATGCTTTACAAATGCAACATTAGATGGCATATGTGTTTTGTTTATGTCGCTGGGACATTATTTCATATGGCATGCCTTAAATAAAAGGCTGCTTTATTTGCAACTGGGGATAGTTTTTACTTTGGCAACTTGCACTCGCTGTTCTTCAACTTGTTTTAGTTGGGATTTGTTTTGTTTTGTTGGCATTGGACTTCAGCACAGTTTACATATGGCTGTCTTCTACTCCGTGTCGGAACTCTGGAACCCAAATGTAACCAAACCACAGACCTACCGCCTCTTTTTGGTAAAATGCTTCTTTCGTAGGTTGAGTAATGCATGAGTGTCCCACAAGACGTGATGCAGCGCCATGTCACAAAAACAAGAGTGGAGGCAGGTACACACATGTGGATTATATTATGTGTATTAGAGGTAATCTGAGGGAATTTACAAATTGTAAGGTGGTGGCAGGTGAGACTGGTGCCAAACATACAATAGGATGGTAGTGTGCACATTGACAGTGAAGGTGAGAAGAAGGAAGAGGGTGAAGACAGAGCAGAAGATCAAGTGGTGGGAGCTAAGAAAGAGGAATGTTGTGAAGACTTTGGAAAAGAAGTGAGGGCAGTCCTCAGCTATAGTGGGCAATTTTCAGATGATTGGGATACCACAGCTACATTAATTTGATAGACAGGTAGAATGGTGCTAGGTATGTCCTCTGGACAGAGAAAGGAAGACAAAGAGACCTGGTGAATGATTGAGGTTGAGGTTATGGAGAGTTTTCAGAGAAAGAGATTAGCAAAGAGGAGATGGGATAGTGGCAGAGCAGAGGAGCATAGACTGGAGTACAGAGGGAGGGTAAGGGAGGTTGAAGAGGGAAGTAGCAAGGGCTAAATAAAAGGCATATGAGGGGTGGCATGAAAGGTTAGACATGAAGGAAGGAGAAAATGAGTTAAACAGATTGGCAAGGCAGAGGAATCAATCTGGGAAGGATGTGCAGTAGGTGAGGTTGATTAAGGACTGCATGAAAATGGAGGGAATACTTTGAGGGGTTGTTGAACGAGGAAAATGAAAGGGAGCCTAGGAATGAGCTGCCATATTCTAACAGGGAGAAGGTCGATCAGATAATAAAGGTTAAAGTAAGACAACCCTAAAGAGGATGAAGAGTGGAAAGGCAGTTGGTCTCGATATACAAGAAGGGCAAGTTGTAATAACTACCGAGGGATAAAGTCGATTAGCAATACCACAAAGATATGGGAAAGAGTAGTTGAGGCTAGGTTGAGGGAAGAGGTAGAGCTTTGCAAACAACTGTATAGTTTTATGCCAAGAAAGAGTAGCACAGACACAATAATTGCCTTGAGGATGTTGATGGAGAAATGCAGAGTAGTTTAGAAAGAGCTGCATTGTGTTTTTTGGAACTGCAATGCCTATAACAGGGTGCCAAGGAAGGAGTTGTGGCTTTGTATGACAAATTCAGAAGTTGCAGAGAGTATGTTAGATTGGTACAGTATATTTATGAGAACAGTACAACAGTCGTGAGGTGTGCTGAGGGAAGGACAGAAAAACTTAAGTGGGAGGTGAGACTGCATCAAGGGTCGGCCCTGAGCCCCTTGTTGTTTGCTTAAGTGATAGGCAGACTGACAGATGAAGTCAGACAGGAGTCTCCATGGACAATGATGTTTGAGAATAGCAACGTCCCTAAGAGAACCGAACGAGGTGGAGATTTTGTACTAGAGTGAAGCGGAATAAAGGTAATTTGTAGTGAGACAGAGTACGTTTGTGAATGAAATGGAGAAGAGTGGAATGGCGAGGTTACAAGGTGCAGAGCTGAGTTTAGATACTTAGGGTCAACTGTTCAGAGCAGTGGAGATTGTGGAAGAGTGAAGTACAGTGAAGAATGGAGTATAGGCAGGATGGAACAACTGGAGAAAAGAGTCAGGAGCGATTTGTGATAGAAGAGTGTCAGCTAAGGTGAATGGAAAGGCTTATGGGACAGTTGTGAGACCATTCCATGATGTATGGTTAAAAGCAGGGGTGTCAAATTTATTTCACATTGCGCGCCACATAAGGCTTAGGTAGATGTCAAGTGGGCCGGACCATTGAAATAATATACTAAGCTTTAAATAACCAGAATATTGGTTGATTTCAAAATATTCCATTTCGTTTTGGTGCAAAGAAGCACACGAATACTATTATTATTAATTCATTCATCTTCTTTTGCTTGTCCGTTGCTGGGTCGCAGGGGCAGCTGGCGCCACCCAAATCACATTGCAAATCCATTTTGTGAGCCTTCCTGTGGGTGGTGAGCCCACAAGAAGTGATGTGGGTTGGGACGGTGCTATGATCAGAGCACCTAAGTGGCAACCCGGCAGCTGGTGGATTCGAACCGGGTTAGGGTTAGGGTTATTTGTTTATTCATTTCTTTTAGAACTCTATTATACCCTAGGGAGTATCCTTCAGTAAATTATGCCTCTGCATTTAACCCATCAACGTAGTGAGCACGAGGAGCAGTGTGGGGGGAACATGCTCAGGGCACTTCAGTGGTAACTTGGCAGTAGGGGCAGTACTTGGAACTGGGGCCTTGCCCATGTCCGCTTACTTTACAACTAGGCCACCAACATTAGGAAAATCCTGACATTTAATGAACAATCTTTTTTACATAACATTTCATGAAACACCTCATATTTCCTTATACGTGCAATTTACTTTTATCATTCGCATGTATTTATTGCAACTGATCCCACCAAAGCAAGTAATTGGTATTAAAAATATAGTAATGCACTTTAAGGTTAAATGAGACTTATAAGGAAACTCATTTTAAACCTTTTAAAATGTCCCTTCTTGCGAACTAATGAGAGTGCTATTATATGCGTAAGGAAGAAAGTATGCACCTGTCTTGTAAATGTCTAAACTTCATACATGAAATGTACATACACATACAAAACTTACTGGACATTTTTTGGAGCTGCATACACTAGAATTCCACCATACATTTTTGTAGAGAAGCTGCTGACTAACATTAAATAGCACATTTTTCTTTAGCACCACAGTAAGGATTCATTTTCACAGAATTGTATTCTTTTAATGCAAAAAGTATCTAAGGTAGCATTTTAAAGGTGGTTGTCTAATCTGGACTGCCAGACTAGAATGGCATTGTTTTTGTTTCTGAAACTTGGCATCGTCTGGCCTGTACAAGTACATCAACACCAGGTGTCATGTCCTGACTAGCTGAATTTCAAAATTTTATTGAAGTACTTGTGTGTGAGCCTTAACACATTTTGTTTAATTTATATTCATAGCTGAGAAAATGTGTTCACAAAGGTAGCTTGTCCTAAACATACACAGAATTTTATGTGTCCACAACCTACGCAGGCAATTGTGCCCTTCAAATCTGTGTCACATTGCAAATCAATTATTTCTTGCTGGATGTCTTACTGTACCACTGTTGAACACTTTTTTCATAATAATTTGGAACACAGTCTATATCATATACAGAATATATGATAAATATAATTTAAGTACTTATGTGCCACACAATTATTTTTCTGTGAATTAAATACATCTAATGACAAAACACATCTTTATAAATAAAAGTTTTTAAATGTAAATATTTTTTGTTTTTTTTTTTGCTTTCTTTTAGACAAATGAGTGGCTCTGTCTAAACTGCCAGGTTGAAAGAGCATCTGGAGCAGATGAACCTCTACTAGTCAAAGCTGAAGGAGCAGGTGGTCATATAGACTGCAAAGCTACTTCTAGTCCAAGAACATCTCAGCAAAGCCAAGTAACACCTAAGCAAAAAACTGGAGAGCCAAACCAAGCACCAAAAAAAAAAAGTTGTGCCACAGTTGAAACCAAAAGTCAATCTACAACTGTCAATTCAACTGAGTCAGTGACTGAAAAAATGTTTGGTTTTGGCTCCTCTATCTTCAGTTCTGCATCAACCCTAATTTCCACAGCTGTTCAAGATAATAAAAAAAAGACACCCCCAGTCTCTCCTAAATTGAAAACTGCAATTCCAGACAGAAACATTTCTAATAAATCAGCAAAAGAGGAAGTCCAAAAGACAACAACAACCTGTTCTCTTTGTAAAGCAGAACTCAATATTGATTCAAAAGATCCACCAAACTATAGAGCCTGCACAGAATGTAGAAATGTTGTCTGTAACCACTGTGGGTTTAATTCAGTGCCAAATGCAAAAGAGGTAAGTCAGTAAACTAGAATTCACTTTCATTGAAATGTTATAATACCGTCTTCATCATAAGAGGTTGTGTTTTGTGTTGACTGTATCCTAAATTAATTTTAATACTTGTTTTATGAAAACAGGAAAAAGAGTGGTTATGTCTAAGCTGTCAGATGCAAAGAGCATTAGGGGTCTGTGACCCTCCTGGAACCCCAGTGCTGAAGACGCAGGTCTGGGCAAACAAAGGACAAACAATGGCGATTGGTCTAAAGAAGGATACTTTACTGGAGGAAAAACCTACAATCAAAAAAAACTCAACACCTACTTCTCTGCCAATAGACCATCAAACCCAGAGGCTATCCAACCAGACAAATAAAGCCACGAATGAGAAAGAAAATGACCTAAAACAAGACATATCAGGTGGATTATTTGGGTTTGGCAGTAAACCTCCATCTGACGATACAAAATCTACTGAAACAGTTGGAGGTGGGGTGTTTGGCTTTGGGTCAACTATCTTTGGTTCTGCATCAGCTTTAATAAGCTCAGCTGTGCAAGACGAAGTTAAAACAGTAGCAACCACATCTACCAAGATGGCGTCATCAAAAGGCGTCATATCACCACCAACTGAAAAAAGAATTGAGATAAAGGAGCAGGAACAAGAACAATCCCTGATATTGAAACTCAAGACAGTAAAAGCTGCCCCAGCATACCAAAAATCTACTGTTACATCCCCAACTGTTGCCAAAGCCCAACATTTCGTCTGTCCAATATGTCAGGTGGAATTCAACCTTGGCTCTGAGGACACTCCATACTACAATAAGTGCACTGAGTGCAAGAAGGAAGTGTGTAACCAGTGTGGATTTAGTTCATTGCCTAATATTTCAGAGGTGAACATAGAATATATTTTCTAATTAATGTTTGGTTTCACTGCAGACTAAGGGTTTTTTTACAGCTAAAAATATTCAGTAAATTTTATAATATATATACCGGTAATTGACTAATAAATAATAATCTTTGCCTTTCTTTCAGTTGCAGGTAAAAGAATGGTTATGCCTAAGTTGTCAGGTGCAGAGGGCTCTAAGTGCACCTGAAATTGCTGGACTTCCAGTAAAAACTAACATTTCTCCAGCTGTAGAGAAAAAGACGGTAGATAACCAAAAGAAGGAAGCGCTTTCAGTATATGGGTATACAAAGTCACCAAGTTTATTGACTGACACAGTACAAAGGGAGGAAAGTGTTGCACCAGCAACAGCAACAGCAAATACTTCAAACCATTCTCAACAAACAGCAGGACTTGATGCTTCTCAACAATCTGTGACTGGAAATATGTTTGGATTTGGTTCTTCTTTTCTGAGCTCCGCATCCACCTTAATATCATTTGGTGTTCAAGACGAATTACACAATTTGCCACCAGATTCTTCCAAGACGTGTGCAGCAGTGCAAGGCTCTCCCAAGGTTAATACCAAAGGCAAAGCACAGGTGTCCCTCAAATTGTCGACGGAAAAACAAAAGAAAACAGAGCACAGAGACAAAGAAACAAAGAACACCAACCTCATCAAGGAGGAACTGGCTTCTTCAAGTCCTATTGAAGGCCAGAACACTTGTTCACTGTGTAAGGTGAAACTTAATATCCCTCCCAATAACCCTGCAAACTACAACACATGTACTGAGTGCAGGGCAACGGTATGTAATCATTGTGGATTTAACCCCATGCCAATGGGAGAGGTAAGTTAACAAAATATATATTTTTTAAACTTCTACCTTTACTTTGTGTTGTTTGAGAGCTTATCTGTTTTACCTTTTTGAGACTGCTTCTGTGCAGTTGTTCATCTGCTGTCTAAATATGTAGGACTTGTTATCCTTTACCAGTAGAACTCCCAGGATTTTAAATCCACAAAACGCCTTAATTTTGACTGTTCGATTTTAAACTCAACAAACGCTCATCATTGTTATATGAAATATTAATGCGATAATTTTGTTGCAATATTTTTAAATTATGAAATTCTAATTATAAATTAGTATTTTAATACATTTCTTATCCACGTAAATCCACATCACATATTTATAGTTGTGCAACCAGCAACAAAGTCACTTAATGTAACCAAGAACTTCACACTCACATATTATAACAACAGAAAATATGAGACCACTAATAAGAAAAACATAATTATTTATGCATAGTGATCATGTGCACACAGTGCGCTATTTCATGTAACACATGGACAATGACTGTGTGCAAACCGAGTGCTTAAATAACAGACACACCAACAAAACAAATATAGACACAAAGAAAAAAAACAATAACACACTCTGAACCCTAATACTCAGAACTAGCACTGGGTGATAGAATGAATATCACATATCACGTTATGGATTTTTAATATAACAATAACAATATAAATTTACAATCTTCTCACACTCTTCTACTACTTTTGGCTTATCCCTTTTTTCAGGGGTTGCCACAGCGAGTCAAGAATTTCCATCTCACCCTGCCCTCTGTATCTTCAACTCTAACTCCAACTATGTTTATGTCCTCCCTCACTACATCCATAAATCTCCTCTTTGACCTTCCTCGTCATCTCTTACCTGGTAGCTCCATGTGTAGCATTTTTCCACCAATATAATCACTGTCCCTCCCGTGAACATGTCCAAACCATCTTAATCTGGCTTTTCTAGCTTTTTCTCCAAACCTTCCTGTCTGTGTTGTCCCCCTGATTACCTCGTTCCTGATTTTGCCCATCCTTGTCACCCCTAAAGAGAACATCAGCATTTTTTTTAGAACTCTTTTAATCCCTAGGGAGTATTCTTCGGGAATATATGCCTCTGCATTTGACCCATCACTGTAGAGAGTTGCTGGCTGCTGGCTGAGCGGGGAGCAGTGTGCGGGGACCATGCTAAAGGCAACTCAGCGGTAACTTGGCGGTAGGGGGACTTGAACCGGGGGCCTTGTGGACCCAAGTCCTTCCTTATGCTGCTTTAACTCACCTTAGCTGACACTCTTCTATCACAAATCACTCCTGACACTTTTCTCCAGTTGTCCCAACCTGCCTATACTCTATTCTCTACCTCTCTTCCACAGTCTCCACTGCGCTGAACTGTAGATTCTACATATCTAAACTCCTGCACCTTTGCTACCTCAGCTCCTTGTAACCTCACCATCCCTCTGTTCCCCTTTTCTTTCACACACATTCACGTACTCTGTCTTGCTACGACTGACCATCATACCTATTTTCTCCAGTGCAAACCTCCACCTCTCTAGGTTTTCTCTCGTCTGTTGCCTACTCTCACTGCAAACATCATCGTTCATGTCTGACCTCATCTGTCTATCTGTCCATCACAAGCAAAAAAGGGGCTCAGGGCTGATCCTTGAAAAAGTCCCTCCTCCACCTTTAAGTCTTCTGTCCTTCCAACAGCACACCTCACCACTGAGGTGTACCACTGTACTGTTCTCATACATATCCCGCACCAGTCTAACATACTTCTCAGTCTAACATACTTCCAATCCTGACTTCCTCATAAAAGACACAATTCCTCCCTTGGAACTCTTTTGTAAAACGACAAAAACACAATGAGGCAAATTTTGCATCTGCTGTTCTCTTTCCCGGCATAAAACCATACCTTTGTTTGCAAATCTGTACCTCTTTTCTTAACCTATTCTAAACTACACTTTCCCAAATCTTCTTGGTATGGCTTATCAACCCTATGTTATTGCTACAACTCTGCACATCACCCTTCGTGTCAATTGGCACAAGAACACTTCTTCCCCACTCATTAGGCATCTTGTCTGTCTCTAAAATGCATTCATTCAAAAGTCATTGGGACCAACTGTCTTTCCACTCTTCATCCTCTTCAGGGATTTTTTTAATTTCATTCTTTCCAAACTGATCTACCTTCTCCCTGTTCCTAGCACACCTTCCTCACAGGTAACAACATTTCCATACTTGTCCTTAATTAACCTCACCTGCTGCACATCCTTCCCAGATTGATTTCTCTGCCTTGCCAATCTGTATAACTATCTTTCTCTTTCCTTTGAGTCTAACCTTTTGTACAACTCCCGTATGCCTTTTGTTTGGCCCTGGCAACTTCCCTCTTCACCTCATGAGAACTGCCCTCACTTCCTTTCCAACATTTATTAACAACATTCCTCTTTCCTTAACTTCAACCGTTTGATCTTCTGCTCTGTCTTCACCTTCTTCCTTCTTCTCACCTCTATTGTCAGCTTGCACACTACCATCCTATGCTGTTTGGCTACACCCTCACCTGCCACCACCTTACAGTCACTTATCTCCCGGAGATTACCTCTTCTACAGAGAATGTAATCTACCTGAGTGGACCTGCCTCCACCCTTGTATGTCACCCTGTGTTCCTTTCTCTTTCGGAAATAGGCGTTTACTACGGCCATTTCCATTCTTTTTGCAAAATCTACCACTGCCTGTGCTTCCAAATTATATCCCTGATTCCAAACTGACCCATCACTTTCTCATCCCCTCTGTTCCTTTCTCCTACATGGCCATTGAATTCTGCTCCAATCACCACTCTCTCTCCCATGGGGATGCTCTCTACAACAAAATCCAGTTCATTCCAAAACTTCTCTTTTTCTGCTAACTCACCACCTACCTGTGGAGCATAACCACTGACAGCATTCAACATCACTCCTTCTATTTCAACCTTCCCACACAATTAACCTGTCTGACACTCATTTCACATCCACCACATTCCTTGCATACTTTTCACAGATGATCACCCATAGTGGCTGGTATAAGTCATGAAGAAACACGCATTTAAGTGCAGCAATAGACATGGAACCAATGAAAACAGCTGTGTTGGAGGAACAATAGGCTTTTTTTCTGTTTTTTTCAAAATCAGATTTTTAAACTGAATTGTCAAAAATATTAATCTCATCATCTTGTTTAAAGAGCACGCAATTTTTACATTTTTGAACGGAAGTACACGATTTTGGCCTAAAGTATAGCAATAAAAAAAAATGAACAAATTATTTTCCATTATTTCTTAAATCTGTACCTATGTAGTGCAAAGTTTGCAAACCGATATAAATAAAGTTAACATCAGGGGTAGTAAAGTAAACATCAGGGTTGAACAAAACATTTATTGTGAGATGGCATAAGTGATCTGTTTATGGCACTCGGACATTATTTCATATGGCTTGCCTTCAACCAACAACTGCTTTGTTGTCGGCTGGGGATAGTTTTTCTTTTGTTATGTTATGTTTTGTCTAATATTCAATATAAGGACGATATAAACGATAGGAGAGAAATGGCACGATATATATATCGTCATATTGCCCAGCTATACTCTGAACACTTACTACGGCTGTGTGTGGAACATACAGCACACAGTGCTCATCTGCTCTGTTATTATAATATATTATTTAATATTATATTATCAAATCATAAGAGGCATGACTTGTTCTAATAATCACTGATAATGCAGTAGAGTTACTCCGCCACTCTCGTCTGCCCTTGCGCTCTGTTGCAGGACAGCTTTGCTGTACTTGGTTTTATTGAAGTATATTAGTGAGTCAGATTTTGATCTTTGTTTGCCATTTTGTTAAGTTCCATCGTAAAGCACTGTCATACTGAAACCAGAGCCTAATATAAGGCAATAAACGTCATTATATCAACCAATCTATGACATTGTCTGTGCATAAAATACATTTTGACCATTGCTGGGTGACTAGGTATAATCAATTGTATCGTCTTCATATTTTGTCTAAAACATTGAACCTTTTTAAAACCAAAATCATTTTGAAATACAATATAGATATAACTGAGGAAATTTGAAAGAGACAGTGTTGGAGGTTTCCTATATTATTACTAATGTAATTACCAAAATGATCAAAATGACCTAGGCATTTTAGTGTTAACCAAGTGCATTGTTTTGTCTGTGTTCCAGGTAAAAGAATGGCTTTGTCTAAACTGTCAGATTAAGAGAGCTGTTGGTATATCAGAGTCACCCACTCTTTTACAAGGCAAAGATCATTTACCTTATGAAACTCAGTTGATGGTTTCTGGCAAGAAATCTGAACCTCAGCAGAGAATATTGGAAGCACGTTCAACACCGAGAGAAAAGTCCTTACAACAGAGCAGCCATCAACAACAAAAAGAAGGATCTGATAAACTTTTAAACCAAAATGCTCAACCACAGCCTGACTTCACAAATCATGTTGAGCCTACTAGTAGGAAAATGTTTGGCTTTGGTCAATCAATTTTCAGTTCTGCCTCAAACTTTTTAACATCAGCAATACAGGACCAACCCAAGATAAGCCCCACTGTTTCACCCAAAAAGCTCACAGCAAAAGAGGTCAAACCTGCTAGTGGCCAAAATAAAGAAAACCAAGCAAAACAAATTAATGCAGAAGCACTCTCCCAAGTTGAAGACAAGCTAGGCCAATTCACATGTCCGCTCTGTAAAGTTAAACTCAATGATGGGTCTAGTAGTGAACCTAATTATAATACATGTACTAAATGCAAGGTCACTGTTTGTAAACAGTGTGGATTCGACCTTGCGCCAAATGAAACGGAGGTGAGTATATTTTTGACTTTGAATTTTTATCTTTCCAGTGTTTTAAGTATTACACATTTTATAGATTTTCTTAATTTTATACTTGATTATATGATAATTTACCCTGATTTTTAAATGCCTTGAGTCATTAGCACACTACTTTTTTTTTTCCTTTTAGGTAATGGGATGGTTGTGTCTGAAATGCCAGATGCAGAGAACTCTTGCAGTAACTCAGCCTCAAGAGGTCATGTCTATCAAATCGGAGATATTGACAAAACCTGAAAAGATTGACATGATCAGTATCCCAAAAGAAGAAGTGAAGAACTTGTCAATTAAGTCGCTTGAAAGAAAGCCCTCTGTAGTTTCAGAATCAGTTTCAACAGAAAGCGGTAACAAAACTAAGATTCCAAATAAAAAAAAAAATCAAAAGTAAAACATATGGAGAATTATAGGCAAAAAGAATCATTTGATAACTTACCCCAGTCAGTAAGTACTGTTTTCAGCTGTGGTTCTTCTATTTTAGGTTCTAACTCAATTACCTCTGCTGTTCAGGAACAGCATGGTAGCGTTGAAAAAGAAACTCATTCAAAGGCACCGCCTGTGCAATCCACATGTCCACTATGCAAGGTTGATCTGAAGATTCAACTTGATGACCAGCCTAACTACAAAACCTGTACAGAGTGCAAGACTACAGTGTGCAACCAATGTGGATTTAAGCCAACCACAAGTGAATCAAAGGTAAGAAAAGTATAAATGTATGTATAAATTGATATTTTCTGCATAACACAGCTCATGGAACAAAAAGCATCCAGACATGTTCAATCTCAATCTAGGTGTAACCAGAATTGAGATTGGACATGCATGTTATACTAACACTGGTTAGCAACGGTAATACTATCAATGTTGCATGCCTTGAATATCTACTACATTATTATCTTACAAATACTTTCATAATTTATTTCTGACAGTTGGAGTGGTTGTGCCTGACTTGTCAGGTGCAAAGAGCTGTTCTGCCAGCAGAAGTTGAAAATTTCCCTCCATTAAAACCCCAGACACTACAGAGTAAAGTGTTTGCATCTGTGTCTGGCCTTAGTGCTAGTTCTCATGAAAAGAAGAAGACTGATCATCAGCACACAACAAAAACCCAGGGCAATACACTGCCAGATGTTTCAGAAGATAAATCAAGAAAAGAAGAACCTAAAAAAGAATTACAATTTCTAGACAACCCTCAGACATCAGTCATCAACGTAGAAGTAACCCCAAGTATTAATTCAGTTTATACAAAAGAGAAGAACGTAATTTCCATTGAAGCAGCAGTGGCTGTGGTGTCAGAAATTGATAAAACCTTGCCTGCGATAACTACTTGTGATGGCAAAGATAAGGAAAAAGCTGCAAGAAAGGAGAAAAAACTAAACCAGGACAATAATCCTGAGGTTTCTGATCCAATTCCAAGACAGACCAAAGTGCATACAGATCAATCAAAGCCTGTGATGCAAGAATCTGCCAAAGAACCCATTGACATGGACCAATGCTGTCCACTCTGTAAAGCAGAACTGACCCTCGGCTTGAAAGAAAGTCCAAACTACAACACGTGCACAGAGTGTAAAACCAAAGTTTGTGTCAAGTGTGGATTTAGTCCATTGGCAAATACTTTAGAGGTAAGTGAATATATCTAGATATATAAAATAAATCTATATAATTGTTAGGGCCTTGAAGATTAATCATTTTGGATCAGTTATTGATCTATGACCTACCACGATCCGAGTGTGCCGGCCCAAAAAGCTCTGATTGGTTAAAATGCAGTAAATGCAGGTCAGATGGTTCGAATATTTGTCTCTGGATCAAATAGATGTTTGGACATAGACGCGACATTGGCCGCTTCCTCCCACTAGACCAGTGAGCCCATTGACATATATACATCTATTGGCACATGTCTATGCAGTTCGTGCCACTTTGGGAGTGTAAACTGTGACGTCGGCTGATTTGGTCCGGAGTGCTGTCTACAGCTAAAGCTTTCTAAAACTGTAGGCATGTATTTCAATAACATGAATAGAGTTGCTAATGGAGATAAAATACAAATAGTCAATCAGTATAAATATCTTGGGTTTTTCTTAGATTGATAGTTCTCCTTTAAAGGCCATATTGATAAATTTTGTGAAAAAAAAAAAAAAATAATCTCAAATGTTCATACAGTTAGAAGTGAGACGCCAGATGAAGCTGAAAAAATTCTTAATCGTATAAAAAGTGTGAAAAATAGCCCTTGGCTTATTCCTTCTTATTTAACCATGTGTAATCATATGAAATTACATTTTAAATAGACTAAACTAAAATTATATATATATACACACACACACACACACACACATATATATATATATATATATGTGGATTATAACAAATAACATTGTTTTTTCTTACAATTTTCTTACAAGTCTTAAATATTTGATCCAAATCTGTGGTCCTGGTTGAAGGACTGGTTGGGTATATAATGAAATATTTTTTTTTAAGATTATAATGGTTGTGTATTGGAGTCCTAATGACCTATTGTTTTGGAAGATTACTGTATTATGTTTTAATGAAAAAGTAAAAAAAAAAAAAATACAGCTGGATCCTCTCTTAACTACATAAGTGATTTAGAGTATTTTTGTGTAATGTGTCCACAGTGGTAAAATAAAATTTTAAGGCACAATAAATATAAAGGATAAATAAACATTTAAGAAAAAATTATAACAAATGCAAACCATGTAACTTGTGTTTTGGATGTATTCTGTAGGAGAAGGAATGGCTTTGTTTGAAGTGCCAGATGCAGAGGGCACTTGGAGCTTCAGAGCCTCTTGGGCTACCCATGATGAAAAGTCACCCTTACTCAAATAAAGTAAGGGAAATAAAAGACAACCCTTTGTCGAGTTCGGAAGAAGAAGCTGTAGAGAAAGCTGCATTGAACGCTCAAGTTAAAGATGTCATCATTGAAAAAGAACCATTACAGAAAAGTACAAAAACAACTTTTGGTATTGAACAAACTGAGACACAAAGGTCAACAGAGAAATTAAGAGAAGAACCATCTGAATCTCAGAATCAACTTAAAAGGTTATCGATGACTCCTTTCAAAACAGTTTCTCCTCAAGATCAACCCCTGGAACCTTTATCTGCGCCACCATCAACTCAGCTTCCAAATCAGGAGTCACAAGGCTCCTTTGACTTACAAGGTCCTAAAACAAACCCTCCAAGTGAATCAACAACAGAGAAAATGTTTGGATTTGGGTCGTCTCTCTTGAACTCCACTTCAGTAAACCCAGCAGTTCAAGGTGATGCTAAAACTGCATCAACGACAAAAGATATTTTTCCTAAAGCTACACAACCAACACCTTCAAAGCTAGCATTCTCTAAAGACATAAAACTACATTCCACTCAGATATCTGATAAACAAGCAGATAAATCTAGTCAGGATCCTACAGTTTTGCTGGGAAAAGCTGATGGAACACAACACTCAAAGCTTCCAGCTGTGATCCAAGGTGCTTCAAAAGAAGATGCATCTGTCTGTCCACTGTGTATGGGACAAGTAAACAAAGGCTCCAAAGACCCTCCAAACATCAACACATGCACACAATGTCAAACAATAGCCTGCAACCGATGTGGATTCCAACGATTACCTGATGAGACAGGGGTAAACTGTTCTTCTTTAATTTTTTTTTTTTTTTTAAGTTTAAAAAAAATCAGGACAATGATGCCAGGAGTTTTGGTTACTGAAGTCTTTGGTTGTGAGCAACTGGATTTCTTCTTGGAGCTTCAGAGATGTTTCAATCCTCAACGGAGGAACTTTATCAGAGTCTGGTTGATGTGAGAACCATTAGTCTTCCCTCTCACGTCAACCAAAAGCTGATACAGTTCCTGAGCAGAGAACCCAAACATCTTTCAAGCAGCAAGAAGAAGTCCAGTGGCTTACAATCAAACTATTTTAATATGATGACCTGGATGAAGGAGAATCTTCACAGACATATGACAACATTTCTGTTTTTATGGTTAGCTTTCAGTGAACTTGTGTAATTATAAAAAATAGTAATCTTTCATTTTTTTCCCCATTAAGGTAAAGGAATGGCTTTGTCTGAACTGCCAGATGCGGACAGCCTTAGGAGCACTGGAGCCCACCGGATTAGCCAATGCTTTTGTACCTCCACTGTCAGAATATATCACACCAGAGGGTCCCTGCAAGAAAGAATACCAGCAAACTGAACAAAAAGAGGTTCCCTTTGAACAGGATGCCATGCAACCCCAAAAGCATTCACAGTCAGAGAAAGCCCATGCTCAGTCATTGCGTCCACCTGCTTCCCCACCAGTGCAGAAATCAGGCAGCTCCTTTGGCCTTAGTGGTCCTAAAACTCAGCCATCAGCAGAAAAACCAACAGAGTCAGTGACAGGGAAAGTGTTTGGTTTTGGATCTTCGTTCTTGAGTTCTGCAACCTCTTTAATAACATCGGCTGTCCAAGATGAACCTAAAACTACACCGCCAAGTCCTCGTAAATTGTCTACAGCTTCAGCACGTACATCTCTGAAAATTACACCACCAGGTTCTCCAAAACCAGGGCTCTCAAAGGAGCAGCCTAAGCAAGACACAATTAAGCAAACAAAAGTGAAAAAGGACACAAGAGAGTCTTTGAAAGGACCAATAGAAGTCCAGCATGTTCCAGGAGTAGAGTCTATCTGTCCACTGTGTAAGGGACAAATCAACATTGGCTCTGGAGACCCTCCGAACTACAACACATGCACACAATGTAAAATAATGGCCTGCAACCAATGTGGATTTAATCCAATGCCAAATGAGGCAGAGGTATATTTTTTGTAAAAATCTTATTATTTTTAAAATAGGTCATGGATTAGTTACATTTTATTTGTATAGTTGTACAAATTTTATTTTGTTACATTCAATGTTACAATAACATTAAATTTAATGTTATTGTAAATTAAGACAAGTTTTAAACACAGGTTGGGTTAATATTGCTTATTAATGTTTTCTTTTCCACTTAGGCAAAGGAATGGCTTTGTCTGAACTGCCAGATGCAAAGAGCCCTACAACCAACAGAGGCGAAAGATTCAAGCAAAGCATTTACACTTCCTCTGCCAGAGAACTTGGTTAACCCAACAAAATCGCAGGAAGGGGAAGCTACAGAATCTACTACAGTTGACAAAATGATCAGTGAAGAAAGCCTTCTCAGGAATGACATTCAGAAAGTTAAGGCTGAACATACAAAAAATACACAGGAAACTCCAGGCACCAAACAAGGAAATTCCAAGGATTTGGGTCAAGAAAACACATTGCCTGTTGAAAGACAACCTGAGGAGCAACTGCCTCAAACTACCAAACCTAAAGAAAAGGAGCATGCTTCAAAACCAGACACATTGAAACTCCAACAGTCTACAGTTTCAGGGCCTACCAAAACTGATTCTGCAACTGCCCAGCAACCAAAACAGGAGAAAGTTAGCATCTTTAGCTTGAGTGGTCCCACAGCTCAGCCAGCAGCAGAAAAGCCAATTGCGTCCGTTACAGGGAAAATGTTTGGTTTTGGATCTTCGTTCTTGAGTTCTGCAAGCTCTTTAATATCTTCAACTGTCAAAGATGAGCCTAAAACTACACCGCCAACTCCTCGTAAATTGTCTACAGCTTCAGCACGTACATCTCTGAAAATTACTCCACCAGGTTCTCCAAAACCAGGGCTCTCAAAGAAGCAGCCTAAGCAAGACACAATTAAGCAAACACGAGTGGAAAAGGACACAATAGAGTCTTTGAAAGGACCAATAGAAGTCCAGCATGTTCCAGGAGTAGAGTCTATCTGTCCACTGTGTAAGGGACAAATCAACATTGGCTCTGGAGACCCTCCGAACTACAACACATGCACACAATGTAAAATAATGGCCTGCAACCAATGTGGATTTAATCCAGTGCCAAATGAGGCAGAGGTATATTTATTGTAAAATAACTATCTTATTATTTTAAAAATAGCTCATGCATTAGTTACATTTTATTTGTATAATTGTACAAATTTTATTTTGTGCTAATACAAAGTTGTTTTTTAATGAAATATGAATGATGCATTTATTATTTAAGAACAGTTATTGAGTCTAAATTGAATGTAATTTTACTGTAAATTCATACAAGTTTTAAACACAGGTTGGGTTAATATTGCGTGTTAATGTTTTCTTTTCCACTTAGGCAAAGGAATGGCTTTGTCTGAACTGTCAGATGCAAAGAGCCCTACAACCAACAGAGGCGAAAGAATCAAGCAAAGCATTTACACTTCCTCTGCCAGAGAACTTGGTTAAACCAACAAAATCGCAGGAAGGGGAAGCAACAGAATCTACTACAGTTGACAAAATGATCAGTGAAGAAAGCCTTCTCAGGAATGACATTCAGAAAGTTAAGGCTGAACATACAAAAAATACACAGGAAACTCCAGGCACCAAACAAGGAAATTCCAAGGATTTGGGTCAAGAAAACAAATTGCCTGTTGAAAGACAACCTGAGGAGCAACTGCCTCAAACTACCAAACCTAAAGAAAAGGAGCATGCTTCAAAACCAGACGCATTGAAACTCCAACAGTCTACAGTGCCAGCTCCTACCAAAACTGATTCAGCAACTGCCCAGCAACCAAAACAGGAGAAAGTTAGCATCTTTAGCTTGAGTGGTCCCACAGCTCAGCCAGCAGCAGAAAAGCCAATTGAGTCCGTTACAGGGAAAGTGTTTGGTTTTGGATCTTCGTTCTTGAGTTCTGCAAGCACTTTAATATCTTCAACTGTCAAAGATGAGCCTAAAACTACACCGCCAACTCCCCGTAAATTGTCTACAGCTTCAGCACGTACATCTCTGAAAATTACTCCACCAGGTTCTCCAAAACCAGGGCTCTCAAAGGAGCAGCCTAAGCAAGACACAATTAAGCAAACACGGGTGGAAAAGGACACAATAGAGTCTTTGAAAGGACCAATAGAAGTCCAGCATGTTC
>JAFBJS010007220.1:0-16682 GCA_016785265.1 Paraplagusia blochii
TCAAACAAACCAATTATAGCACAATTTAAAAAATATATAAAATTTAATAAAAAAAATTGAAATTATATATTCAATTAATTAAATAAATAAAATATCTTTCTATTTCATTTGATGACTCTTAAATTAATTTAATGTCTAAATTACTTTTTACATAGCATTTAAATTATGGCTTTTTACCCATTTAAAGATTAAAATAATAAATTTGACTTTTTTAGTCGTTCATGTATCCTTCATAATACTGTTTGTCCAAAGTTTTCTGAACAACTCTGTTTTTTTTTGTTTTTTTTTTTTATCTTTCTCTAAGCAGTTGCCGTCCTTCAGAAACTGATTATTTTAAAGACAGTTCTCTGAAAAGACGAGGTGCAGAGGAGACAGAATCTGATGAAGAATGATTTTTCAGCCTGGATATAATGGAGATATCACTGACACTGCAGGGATTGATCTTTACTATTCAATCGAGCAGACAGTTTAAGTGACAAAGACACTTGTGACAGCTGCATAGCTTCAGTCTACAATTTTCTTCGTGATATTAAACCGCTGGTTTTTCTCAGAATTAAAATGTTGTCACAACAGCAGCAGCTGAACAACAACCTCAGACCAAATATCTAAAACTACTAGTATGTAGCTTTGCATGATGATGAAGAGGGTGTTGGGTCAAGCCTTATGCTGTCAGATTACACGTAATGATTTTTCCCCGTAATTGATATGTTGCACTTTGGAAAAGTAACTCTACAATTACAGTCCTGGAGGGAGTAAGTGCTTCTCGTGGCAGGAAATTCAGAATGAAGGAGAGAAGTGAAATTCCATTATGAGTCTCACAACCGTCTGCACAGGCATTCACTCTAAGTCGGACCTGGTTGACAGCCATTATAAATGGGGGGGAACCAATTACTTCTTCTAGACCATACAATATTTATAAAACACTTACCTGGTGGTCTGGGGGTTAATATTTCATTTACAGATGAGACAGAAACTCCAACCCAGAATAGAGGTTCAAGGAGAACCCTTTCAAGTACCCGATTATTAAAACAATCCTAGATCTTTTCAATGTCATCGCACTAGCACATGTTAATTAGAAAAGAAGGCTTCCAGCACATGCTAAACATGCATGGTAGAGTCTACTGCATACTGTAATTGTAGTTAAAAGACATGTTGAAGTGATAGGACATTGATCAAGTTCCCCTTCTCTGCTAATGCCCCAGGCGGGAAGCACTGGTGCAGATTAGTTACTCAATAAACTGTGTGTGGACACCAGGATCACTTTCAACAGTCCAACTGTGTGTTAGTGTTGGACTGACAGATATGGACATGCTGTTATGCAATATTGCACTTGTCAGTGCTTCAATGTAGTTGCTTCAAAGTCTTATTTTTTACTCTTTTATGCTTAACAAAATACTGAAGAGGTCAATTTAATTTATTTTTTATTTCGCCAATTAGTGGTTTCATAGAAGAGTGTCAGCTAAGGTGAAGGGCAGAAGACAGGAGGTAGAGCTGGAGGTGGAGGAGGTAAAGATGCTGGGATTCTCTTGAGGAGAGACAAGGAGACAAGGATTGGACAGGATCAGGAATGAGATCGCAAGAGGGACAGCACAGACAGGAAGGTTTGGAGAAAAGGCTAGAGAACTCAGATTGAGATGGTTTGGGCATGTTCAGAGGAGGGACAGTGGATACATCGGTGGGAGGATGATCCTAGAGATGGAGCTACCAGGCACATTTTATGTTCTTATTTATGTTAAAATGATCATTTTAGCATAAACCACAGAACATCACATGTATTCACGATGTGAGGGTGTCAAGAAAAAGTATTTAAAAAATCGATGTGCTTGTGGAAAACTTTTTTTTTCATATGTGTGTGAAGAGTGGTGTGTTTTTCCTTCTAAAAAGTCCTTTTTTATTTCACAGTCACCCATTGTGAAGAAGTAATTCCCTAGAGAAGACAGAAGTAAATTAACTACAATTAATGTAACCACACCCAGCACGTATTAGTCAATGTCTCAGTACAGGTTTATTTGTTGAGAACATAAACAGAGGCATCATCAGCTGCTGCTCCAGGGTAGCAAACAGACACATATAGTGAACACAGCTGCAGTGTTCTAGTCACACTGTGTGTGTGTGATACCATGTTGTTCACAGAAGGCAGGCTACAATTGACTTATAAATATTTACCATACTTAAAACCTGTTGTTTGGCGTTTCAGATATCTAATTGGAGAAATATGTAGAGAGAAGGTAACACCAGGTGGTGCAGTTATGCTGTAATTTGGGGGGAGCGGATGTGTCAGTGAAACAGAATGGAGCATTAAAGATTCGCAGACGATGTGGAAGGTTGGGGTTGGAGGGGCTGCATTGATTAAAAACACTCAGACACAAAGTCATGTCAGAAGCACTGATGGATGCCACGGATGTTTCAATTAATCGACTCCAACCAGCCAATGGTGTAGCTGTGCTACAAATGAATCTGCTCATGGCAGGTACAGGAAGAATAACACAGGACTTGACTACTGCATCTCACCCTTTCTCCCCGACTCTCTCTGTTTTCTCTCTTTTTTTTTGAATGCCTACCATATTAAAGTAAGAGGATGGCTTCTCTCCAGCTGAAAGAAAAATCTCTGCAGGGATGACTTTGCTGACACTGCAGAGCTTGTTTAAAAAAAAAAATGACCCTATATCTCAGTGTGGTTATGTACTTCTCCTTACTTTAAATCCTACAGACAAGGGAATAATAAAGAAAACAAGGCTTAGGTTCTGGCGTTTTCCAATTTTCCTTGCATGGCTCTGCCATTGTTTATGCTGTCTGCTACCATCTCCATTTGTGCACCATTTGAAACTAATGGCTTTTTCTTTAATGTTCAGCAAGCAAGGTTTATGACATTATTACTTCATCACAGCTGACGGTGCTCAAGTGTAGAGACACAATAACAATACAGTATTTTCAAATGCATTTCTTTGGTCCTGTAGGATGTTCAGTTTTTTGTCGCTGCTCTATTCACATACGATAGATGCCTTTTTCATTGTTGTTAAATAGCCCTTAATAGAGACGGGCAGTGGCCATCACTTGCACTGGAGAGAAATTAATGGTAATTACGCGTCATTATGAAAACCACGCCACTAAGTGGCATCACAATTGCAGAAAAGGACAGAAATTTAACTGTGGGAAAACAAACTGCCCAGTGTGTCTTTTAAACCCATTATAATGTGAAATCCATTTCAAGAAACTCCACTCTGCCAGGACCAGAACAATCCTGTTTGAAAAAATATTGTTATAATAAAATGTTCTCGTATCCAGTTGTCCTCTTACTCTTTACCATAATGCAATAAAGCTGTTCTACACAGTTCTATGTTAGTCTGTCTTTATCACTGTTCCCCAACCTCTTTTGCACTACGGCCTGGTTAAATGTCTGGTACTTTTATCACAAACCAGTCATTAAGTAGTGAAATATTTTCCTACCTATAAACTCTTCCTACCCAAATTAATTGTGCATTATCTCGGTTAGTATCTTGTATCAATGACTAATCACAGCAAAGTATCAATCGATCTGCATCATTTTGAGTTTATTGTTTTCTTCACTGAGAAAATATTTCCTAATCAAATATAGTTGCATTATTGATGATGGAATCCTAGCCATTCTATTGTTCAGCTCATTTGTTGATATGAATATGAATCATGTGTAAGTAATAGCCACATGGTGCCAAAAGGAAACATTATTTCTCTTTGGCCTGGCACTAATTCACCCGCAGACTGGAATATTGCATATGAGGCCATACAGATAAACAATAATACATTCCAAGATTCCTTGCTCTACTATTTATTTAATAAAACTCCCTTCACCCTAATGAATCAATATAAGGACAAATGATTTAACAGGCATCCAAAAAGGGTTTAGTTACCTGCAACTGGACTTCTACTTGGAGTTAAAAGGTGCTCTATTCCTCAACTGAGGATCTTCATCAGTTTCTGGTTGTTGCTGCAGGGTCTAGAGTAGTATAACTACTACAGTTCCCTCCAACAACAACCAGAAACTGATGAAGATCCTCAGTTGAGGAATGAAACGTCTTTCAACTCCAAGAAGAAGTCCTTTTTGGATATCATGTCTGGATGAATGAGAATTTTAACAGGTATTTAACAGGCATGATGGCTTACTATTCTCTTACAATGGGCAATTTATAAACATTTATAATATTAACAGAACTGATCAATTCTAAGCACATATTGTTAATATATAACTTTGTTGTTGTGTAACAGAAAGTATTAAGTAGGTAAAAACACTGGATTTGCAAGTGTCTTGTCAAGACACAAGATTTTTTTGTATTTCGTTATTTAAGAAAATATGCCAACCTTCCTGGAAGCGCACTTTTCAGATGAAAAGACTGTCAAACTTGACATTTGCACAGTGTAGCTGTATGCCCAACAGTTTCTTGGGTGGGAACAGTTTTTGTCACAGTGAGGATGACAGTGAGCTTCAGTATCAAGAGAACGGAAGAAAGTGAATGTGCTGACATGCAACGACAAACTTTTTTCGCTAATGCGACATTAAATTGAGGTGCTAACCGGCAGTTGTACATGGAATGTTAACATTTTCTCGTCTTTATGAGCTTTGTCCTTGATTTTCGGTGGAAGCTGAGTGACTTTGCCTTGAGTAATTTTTTCTCTTTCACTTACTACTTTTACATCAAGAATTGAATCCTCATAGCACAGCCTTGCTGCAGGTTATTATCTCTAGCAAATTGAAGCTATTACACTACAGCAGAGGCTTGAGGGGCTGTACTGTTTAAAAGCAGATGTCTTCCACACCAAGTGTTACTATGGGTCTCTACATTTATTTGAACAGAAAAGGTCTAGTGACCTGCTAAATTACATAGTTAGTGTCGATGAAGATTCTCAGTCATCCAGGTCATGGTCAAGGCTAAAGAGTTAAATTAGGCAACTAGACAATCATACTTTTGGAAAACGTCTCACCTTTTACCCAAGAGGGTCTTCATTTTTAACAGTCAGTGTGGAGTAACGGAAGTTAGGTCCTGTGGTGAGGACAAAAAGGGGTGTTCTTCCTGTTGGGTGGACCCGGGGTTACCTGATACCAGTCGTTGGGGTGGTATTGATGGGTTGATACCTTCATAGTTTGAATGGTTCTGGTCGCACGCCTCAGTTGTTGAGAGTGGAATCTTTTGGGAGTCGTTCCCAAAAGTGCTTTTTTAGTTGTGTGAATGGTTGTGTCCCAAACCACTAAATCTGTTGAGAGATGGTTTTTCTAGGTTGATAAAAAAACAGCTTCTTTTGCACCTCAGTGAAACCACCTGGCCAAGATCTAAACGCCATGGTCCTTAAATAGAGTGATTGGTAGCCTTTAAGTGTAGGTGGACGACTGAGTCCCGACCTGAGGAGTTGGACCTCCTATGCCGGGCCATGCATCTATGTAGTGGTTGCTCAGTCCCTCCAATGTAGAGGTCCACACACTCCTCACTACACTCAATGGCATAAACCAATTGCTTGTGTATTGAAATTTCGTCTTTGGGATGAACTGGTTTCTATCTCGGGGTATTGCCTGGTTTGAAATGTACGCAGATCTGATGCTGATGCTTGATGTGGCACACAGTTGGTGAACATTTCCTTCACTGAACATGTCATAAGATAATCACCTTTAAGATGACCACTGGATGCGATGGCAGATTAAGCTTTTGTAAAACGCGGGCTGATAAAACCTGCCATCAAAATGTTACATTTTTGGATTCGATTTCCTGTGGCATTTATGACGATGTCAACCTGAGCCTGGGGATGCATTGAAATTTTGCAGCCATAGCTGTAGATAGGATCTCTTATTAAACACAGTACAGGTCCAACTCTTCCTTGTGATCAACTGTGAAAGGACGTGTCAACAGCTAATCCGCTATTCCCAACGTAATTTGAGGCCTGATAATTTGCCGGCAGCGGGTGTGAACTTGCATTTGGGAGGGATTCTAAAGGACAATCTGATAGTCACCAATCAGCGGATATAGAAATACAAAAGGTTGTCGGGAGGAGTCCAGAAGACATTTGGAGAAAAAACAATACTCGGAAGCATGCAGACCTAATTCCGATTCTCTTCCCTTGGCAATTCTTCAATTAAATTGTCAACTATAATCTCAGCTGCACAGACAGCGACTGCAGTAGAGAGAGGGCAAACTGTGGGAAAACTATAGTGTAGTTCCCTGCATGGTGAGCAATTACTGTCATAGCTTCATGTGGGAGAGTGAACGGGTTTGACACCACAGTCGGATGTCAGAGTGGAAGATTCCATTTCAAAGTATTAAATAACACAATGAAAATATTTCTGGAGAAGTTATGAGGGGATTTCTGACCATAAACATTTTTGGGTGAATGTCTTTACATAAATTTATGAAAAATATATTCATACCAAAAAATGTATGCACCAATTGCGAACACAGTGTTATTTATTTGTAAATATTCCGTTTTTTTTCCCTTGATCAAGAAACTATTGGTAACTATTCTCTTCGTCTATGTATATGCAGTATTTCGTAAGCTTCATGCGTGAGATATTCAAATTTTTTTCCGAGAAGAGCCCCATTTGGAAGACATTTTTTGGGACATTTTTAAAGGAGGCACAGTGGATATATTGGTAGAAGAATGATCCTAGAGATCATTCTTTTTTGTCAAAGACAAAGAGGAGATTGATGGATGCAGTGAGGGAGGACATGGAGGTAGTTAGAGTTAGAGTAGAAGATACAGAGGACAGGGTGAGATGGAAATTGTTGACTCACTGTGGCAACCCCTGAAAAAGGGACAAGCCAAAAGGAAAAGTAGTTTGAAATTTCTATTTTATTTTAACCACAGGATAAATACAACTAAATAAAATGCAGCAACCAGCTTTAAACAGCTGTAAAGCAGTTTTGAAAAAGGCTCTATAATTTTTCAAAAATATAAAGAATAAAATTTCCCAGGCCCAGGGGTTTGGAACAATTGGTTTAGTGGAAACACTTTTGACAATAACGTTCAAGCAGATGATGTCGGAAAACAAAGAAGTAATTAGATTGAACCTAAAGTTTATAATTAGAAATGGAGTTGGACAGAAGGTCGATCTGTGTCTTTCTATCTTACACATGACCTAAATGGAGATATAATTAAAACCTTAATTAAGTCTGTGCGCTCCGTGCACATTATGAAGAGTCTGCTTAGAGTAGCACAGTTTTGCTTGGCTGTGTCCAGAAGTAGAGCATCAGCATTTGTGCAACACCAACAAAAACAAAACAAATGACATGTCACACTGAATGAAGTTGGCTTTCGTTTAAAAAGAGACGTGCTTGTGATCCTGCTGACTTGGCAATAGTACCAAAAAGTGGTGGGGAGGTGAGCAGGACGTACACACATAGTAAGAAAAATACAAAAAAAAACAAAAAAAAAAAAAAACATCTCTGGGATGGTAAGATTCGTCAAACATCATCTGGTGATAATCTGGTCATCAATTTTAATCATGATCCACCAATTAGTAGATTGATAAGGAATCCCCGACTTTCATGTCTACATAGTAAAGACTTATGTGAAGGACTAAGCCGACCTGACAAAAATAATTGTCGTACAGATACTCATTATTTCTCCTGTCAGTGTGCAGTCTTACAGCCATCATTACAAGCATGTTTACAACACGTCACTACTAATTAGGCTGCGCTGTAGAAACTACCAGGAGTTGCCCCGCAGGAGCAGTGGAAGGGGTTGTTGTCACTTTATGCGTGTTGTAAAAAGAGATTTATTGATCTACATGAATGTGTCATGGAAAAGTCATGGAGCCTATAGGACATCACACGCAGCCACTCACAAACTTGTCATGACAACCAACAACAATAAGTCAAAAGTTCAGCTTTGATGTCCCTTCACTATAAAACAGATATGTTATATAACAGCCCGGACAGGTTTATTTTGGCAGAGCTCTGTATTAAACCAATAAACTGGGCTCTAGTCTATGACCCTTTTTGGAAAAAGTTCAAAAATGTAATTCAAGATTTAAGAAGTTCATGCAGGCATTCCCAGCATCTACATGCTCTTCACAGCCATGCACTTTAAGTTTAGGCAAGACCTTTTATACTTAAATATATTAGAAGTCACTAAGTAAAAGTAAAGTAAAGATGTCTAACTGTTCAGAAACTTTAAACCTAGATTGTCTTACCCACATATCATTTTCTGAGATTTATGTTTGTGTGTATACAGTATTAGCTTGTGTTAATGTAAAATATTAAGGTTGTTTCCCCTTTTTAAGTTATATAATACATTGTTTATTAAGTATTAAATGCAACATGACAGAGAACACAGGCATTCTGACATGTCAGTTTTCAGTATTACTCAGTATTATTTTTTTTTTTTTTGATGGTTGATGGCTCGTTTACTCCTTTGCCTCACTTGATGATGATCATATCATATCAACTTTCTACAGTTATCTTATGTACAATATAAAAGGTGGTCGCAAAGTCAAGTTGTGCATATCATTTAAAAGATTTATCAATAATTTTTCATCCAAATAATAAGTGGTGGCCTAGTGGTTAAGAAAGCAGACTTGGGTCTCCAGGGCTTCAGTTTTGAATCCACCAGCTGCCAGGTTGCCACCGATGGCTCTCAGCATAGCACCGTCCCCACCCACGT
This sequence comes from Paraplagusia blochii, assembly GCA_016785265.1. Taxonomy (NCBI): domain Eukaryota; kingdom Metazoa; phylum Chordata; class Actinopteri; order Pleuronectiformes; family Cynoglossidae; genus Paraplagusia; species Paraplagusia blochii. The sequence goes on from JAFBJS010007220.1 coordinate 8,623, forward strand.
AACTGCTTGTGGGCTCACCACCCACAGGAAAGCTCACAATATGGTGCAATGTGATTTAGGTGGTGCCAGCTGCCCCTGCAACCCCGGCAACGGACAAGCAGAAGAAGATGAATGAATTATAAGTGGTAGCATAAAAAATTATTTCTTGATATATGACATTGGAGCTGTAGGCAAAAGGATGAAGTAACTAACTAAGCTTAGATAGTGTTAGCAATGGGTCAGTCTAGTATAATCCTCTATACTTGTCAGAGGACAATCACGGCCTATCGCACTACCTTTTCTGTCCTAGTGAACCTCCATTTATAGACCGTTCTTGTTCTTCTACCTCACTGATCAATTACCAGTGCAGTAGTGTCATTGGTCCCATATGGCTCAGGCCAGTGTGGTACCACACTGAGCAAATCAAAATTACCCCAATTCGGCCTCTTGCAGCCCCCAGGCCTTGATCCTAATCTAAGCTGACAGTCTGTAAACAGGTTGTCAGAAGATTTTACCTTGATTTTGACTGTCATTTTGTCCATCTGTCTTCCTCTCTCCAGGACCCCAGTCAATAAATTAATTACACCCACTCAGTGGGTTGATTGCAGGTTGTGTGTGTGTGTGTGGTCTATTTTCCTATAGATGTTGACATAAGATGTTCTACTTTTGAATGTAAAAACCCACAGACAAAGGGGGATTAATTCCCAGAGCTGTATATTGCAACTACTGCTGTGTAAACATATTATAAATAGTCTTATTCAGAGGTATAGTCAATGAGGACAGATGGCTGTTCACATGCTAGTGAATAACTCACATGTGAATGGGTAATTTCCTTTGTTACAATGTGTTGATTAAATGCTAAAGACAGACTGGGTAACAGCCACTTTCCTTTAGGTCTTTGCTCAACCAAGTACATTTTAATTGTGCATTAGAATGCTAATCACTCCATTAATTGAGCACACGGGTGGGTTAACTGCTGAATGTGGCTATTGCTTATTGTACAGTATGTGTAAATACACAGACACCGCTTGGTGATCATTGCATAGAAATAAGCGTCCCACGATTGCTGCTTTGCGCTGTTATATTTTTACTTACACGGGTGACAGAAAATTTGTGTATTATTGGTGTAAATGTTTGGGATCAGTTATCTTTGCATTTACATTCATCACTGAGCTAAGACGAATGTATGGGGTTGTAGAGTCTGAGGCCACTGCACTCAGACTCTACAACTTTTTAGCAGTGTGGACATGTCCAAACTAGTACAGTATATGTGCTACTGACGATACATAGACAATATTTATTCACCTATATAAGCTTTAATCTTACCATTTATTTAGCAAATATGTGTGTATTTTATTCAAAATCACAAATGGAGTCTATGCTTTGATCCCAAACAGATCTTGCACGTCTTATACGTCCTTTAAACCTTAGACCAAGTCTAAATGTGGACATCTAGTGTTTAAATTAGTATTGTTGCAGCAATAAGTCTGAGAGTGTCTATGCAGAGAAACTGGAATAGATTCCAGAGAAGTGGTGATTGAAGATTTGGGGCATTGACTCCAGAGTGATTGCCCTTTTGGCTCCAACCTGGTGCTTCCCCCTCGTTCTGCTGACTCTGTTGGACTTGGTTTTTACTCTGTAGGTATTTTTGCTTTGGCTGACTTGGTGCCAGTCCCTGTGCAGGTTCCATTCTGTTTACCACTGGCATCACAGTTTATTTGTCTGCAACACTTTCCAGCACGTAGGTCATGGCCTTTGGTTTGGACCCCTCCTCCTGTCCCTCCATTGTTTGATATCACCAGACCACACTGGCCTTGTCTGACTGAACCTACAATAAGATAGGTGCAGATCCTGTTGATGAAGGTCAGCAGACGGTGGTTGACATTGCCAGGAAGTCAACTGAACTTAAATTTAATTTAATCCGTCAGGTGGTTTTTGTCAAAGGACATCAATCTCATCATCCACTTGTTTTTGTAGGGATCACAGCTCAAGTTTAAGATTTATCTCCAATATAAAGCACAATGCATTGTTCTAATAGATATATATTGTATTGTAAATCACATTTATGTGTCTGAAGAGAAAATGAGAGCAATTGGAGAATAGGGGCTCAAAACACAGTGTTCTAGTGAGAAAGCCAAGTATTATGGAGCTGTAAAAAAAAAAAGAATGTAGAGTTTCTAGCATTTCAAACATTAAACTTCGATTATATATCTACACAGCAAAGATTTTTTTTTTACCTCCTGCACAAGAAGGACCCAAGTCCTTGCATTTTCAACGATTTTCCAGATAAGATATAAGGTCTGTGCCTCCAGCCACACACGGATTATTGGGTTTTAAACCTGCAGTCGCCACTTAGATTTAAAAAGTCTTAGGAACTCAAAATGATTGACATTTTGTTTTGATGTTTGCTGGTCTCAGACATGACTCTATTGCCTGGCTGAGGGGTGTACACTTATCCTGATTTAGCTGCCTGTAATTCTGACTTAACTGAATATTGACTTTTTGAAGTTGTTAAATATAGTTTTCCACCAGTGACAATATTAGGACTGTTTTTTATTTTTACTAAGTTACTTTTTAATTTCATTGGTGAAATTCTTGATGCAGTTCATTTTTGCTTCACTCAAAGCATTGCTTAAAGATGGCAATGTTGTTTAGCAACATTAAAAGTTTGTGTTTAGCAAATGCATTCTCAGTCGCCTTTGGCCATGACGGAAAAAAACACTTTCACCATTAAGCGATTTCTGATGCTTATCCTTGCTAGAACCAAAAGAAAAAAAAAAAAAAAAGCCCCATGCAACCAGGCCCATTCAGCCTTCCTGACACAGCTGTGGGGCTGATGGGGCTTTATTGAGAGTAAATGCTGATGCAGCCCATCTGACAAACTGCAGGAAGGGAAACTCCGCATTGTAAAAATGTGATTTTGAAGTAGACCTCGGGGAATACCTGTGTAAGGAGGCGCACTAAACTACTGAGCCACAGCTTTACACCGGCCTGAGCAGAATCAAAAGTAGGCAGGGAGCAGCCATCGGAGTCACAGGGCTTTCCATCAACTCGCAGCCGAATTGGGGAGGAGGAGTTGAGTGATGGCAGTGATTGTAAGGAATGCCAAGCAAGAGCCTTCAGAGTCTGCCACTCTCTTAATCACTGGCGTAGCATCAAAGCCTTCCATGCTGCCATCAGGCATGAATTGTAAGGATGCTCGCCAAGTTGGCATACGTTATTCAAGGGAAAATGATGGAGACATTATACAGCCATTAGTGACTCTACTAAAACTTAAGCTCACTGAAAGCACGAAGCATTCAGAAGCTTCAACTGCCCCGAAGTGAACTAGTGCCATTGTCTCCTTTATCTTCCCACAAAAAGTAAATACATCTTTATGATTCCACACTTAAGAGTTGTTTACTGGCCGGGCTTCATCAGCATTCAGGTATCTTAACATCAGCTTGGTATCACATGCAGGCAATGGAAATCAACCTGCGGTAATAGTAGTAGCAACACCTTTGCTACGCTCCTGATGAGTCAGAAACCTGTGGTTCCCGTTATTAGTGCTATTACTCAAGCATTTTTTTTTTGCCCATCCTCGGGGATGTTTGTGTTTGGATAATGGCTTGCGATCCATTTCTGCTGCAAAATTAGTACTTGGTGATTTGGGCTGAGCAAATAAACTCAGTACATCACAGTCAATACTCCTGTGTGTCCCTGGCTGCTAGTTCACATTTGTTAATTTAGAGGGCTGACATCAGCTTTCTTGTCTGTTGGATTATTAGAATTTCCAACACTGAATTTAGAGAAAGTTTTTTTTTTTTAATTGCTCTCAAGTATTTGTCTTCATAGTGCTGTGCAGTTTTGGTATAATTTTACTCAAATATTTACTAATTAAAATATAAGTCGTAAATTCAGTCACTTTTGCTGCATTGCGTGTCTTCCTTCTTGGTGTATGACGTATGAATTGACTTTATCTTGTGGTTAAGCAAAGCATGTAGCCCCAAGTGGTTTTAAATGTGATTCTCAATCGCTCTCTCATTAGCAAAAACCTTTAACACTCAGGCTCGGTTGCACCCAATTGGATTTTTAGGGGTATTGAAATCAAAGCACACATTCAAACACCTGCTCCTAGAGGTTTTTGTCCATATAAAAACACAGCACCAATATTAAGGTATTTATATTAAACCCAACAACCAATAAAAATGTTTGTTAGGGCAGAAAATTGAAGGCTTATATCAAAATAAAAGTTCTCTGTTGTTGGATTTAAACTGTTTTAAATAGCGTAATATATTTTCATTAATTCACCGATTCATCCAAGAGTGAAACACATCTACATCGTAATGGAGCAGGCACGATTAAGTCTGTGTAAGTTGTGTGTGTTTGCAGTGATGCTGCCATCTGTTGCTGTTTTTTAAGTTTTCCAATTTTCACAAGTTTAGTTTTCACAATGCTACTAGTCAAAAAAAAGAACTGAGGAATGGTGATTGATTTGTATAATGCATTTTTGCTTATGTTGGGTGTACACATTTAAGACTATATGACTTGTGAACTTTCAAGAACGTAGACGGTTTGTTTATGGAAATAAAATGATAGAAGTTTTACAGTTAAAGCTTTTCGCTGTTGACATGTATAACTGTGAAGTGCAGGAAAACAAATCTGCAGAAGCTTAGAAATTATACATATATAATACCTACTGTAAGCCCAATATTTATAATGGTTTGACCGTTCACTCACCTTGTGAGCTACTGTCATAACAATACATTAATAGTATCCCCTGCTGAGAAGGAAGGACAGAAGGCCTCGGCCAGATATTCTTTATAACAGTCAGCAAGTATCCAATTAAAAAACGTCCATACATTTATGTTCCGACATGTAACTCTTTGGAGAATCATCATCATTAACTATAAAAACCTGAATGAAGGTTCAATTCTCTTGTTCATATGGGGTTCACCTACACAGGCTTTGAAGTATGACAGTGAAGACAGGCCCCCGCCATGACCCGTGAATCACAGTCTCCCCGTCTCTCACCAGCTCAAGTGAATTATTCAGTAGCAGCAGCAGCAACAAGAGGGTGTCAGGAAGGGAGAAGGTGGAAAGGTAGATTAGAGAAGTTTCCCCAAAATGAATGTTTAGGACTGGACTGTAGATCACACCGTGCAATCCCTGCAGATCTTTATGGACTGCTTTCAGGAGCAGAGTAGCCACTGCCTTCATACTGTGAGTTACGACAGCCCAGGCGGAGCGGGCGCCCACCAGGGACGATATTAACTGCTGATGTGATGAGACACACACCCACTGATTAGCAACCCATATCTTTACTAGGATTAAGCGTTCTGAGCTGTACTGTCACCTGCGTAGGTGTGAGACTGATTTACTGGTATTAGTGCGTGGGCGCTCGCGTGGGCATCTGTTGGAGACTATTGGGTAGTGCGCTTGAATGATAGTTATGACCTCAAAAGGCGTCATCGGTTTAAGCACGGAATAACTATAAAATATCATTTAATGACAAGGAGACGGGAGATTGCAGTGGGTTCGACAGAGAGCGCCACCTTTGACTGATCTCTCTTTGCTTATATGAACTGCCATTTAACGTTCAAGTACGTAATTGCTATTATGAAAGTATATTACACTGTTGTATGCATATACACAATACAGTTATTATGTGTCAAACGCAATTGCCTGTTGAGTCCGTATCAGAAAATCTTACAATCTTTCATTCAGATTTAAATGAGGGCTTTTATCATTGAAATGCTGCACTTAATATCACTGCAGTAAAAGCAGGGGATCTAGGTTTGTGAAAATGGAAATGTCTGACAAAACATTAGGAGAATTCTATGCAAAGTTCCCTTGGCCAGAGCTTAATTTTTAATTTTCTTTTTTTTTTTAATAATCTCTGTATGTGAGCCACGGTCAAGGTTTTATGAGTGGACTCATACAAAGTCACAGATTGAAAAATGTTCTTTTCATAAAACAAATGCTAATTTTAACAACATTAATTTCTTGACTTTGCTTTGAGAGCTATACATATATATGAAAAAAAAATCTTTACACACATTTAGTCTCTTTGATAATCTTATCCGATCAAATATATACACAAAAAAAATTGTAAAAATTCTAACATAAGCCAATATTGTTTTAGTTCTAGTGCTGATAACTAACAGACCGTGGCTAGCTGTATATCTGCTATTAGACTAGTGTTCCCGAATCTTTTTTGCGCCGTTGACCGATTTAATGTCTCATACTAAGTTGTGGCAGATAAATATCCTTTAATAAAATTAAACCCCCAGTGTCTTCCTACCCAAATGAACAGTGCATGGGCACAACAAGGATTTCTCAATTGCACACAGCCTTTCATTTTCTGCTAGCAGACTGGTATAAAAAATCTTGTATCAATGACTCTGCGTCATTTAGAGTTTATTGTTGTTGTCTTCACTGAGAAAATATTTCCTAATCAAATATAGTTGCATTATTGATGACGGAATCCAAGCCATTCTATTGTTTAGTTCGTTTGTTGATATGGGTATGGATCAAGTGGTAGACAGATGGGGCCAAAAGGAAAAAAAAGCTATATTGTCACAAAATGTCAATTTTTCTAAAGAGTAAATTGATAGTTTTTTTCTCACGAACTATCCTTTAAAAAGGAGCGCTGTCTCACTTCTGTAAGGTTAACAACACAGAGTTGCTAACCCTGCATATTTTTCCCATCTTCAAATTAAGGCTTGTCTCTTTTTTTTTGTTTCCCCACCCCCCATCCCCAACACTTGGTAGAAAATCCAATTATTCGTATGGGGAATGGGTGTGGTGGCTGTGCCAGCATCCATTTTTCATCCATCCAGCAATGTCCAGATATTGGTCACTCGACCCTGAATCTCCTCTCCCGGGCCCTCATTTAAAACCTCTCCTGCAGACCTATCACCTTTGATCATGGATAAATTCATAAGCTGCGACTTGTCTTGTGTATAATTCACCTGCAGTGGATTTTTTTTTTTTCCTTACAAAGATTGGCATCACAGCAGATGGTGTGTAAGTTAAATAAAAATACTGCAACAAAGGGCAAACAGGGCAATACTGTTATACAGACTTAATCTTTCGTGGCTCACATGAACAATAACTGCTTCGGTAAGATTTATTTATTTATTTATTCTGTTTACAAGTGCTACTTATAAAGTGAAATCAGCTTCCTCTGCTTAGAACTGGTTTGTTTACACCTTTTCAGCGATGCAGCCTATTAATGCTATGAATGTATTCAAGCACTCTCCTGTTCTTTTATTGTCTGTTGAGTCTTTCTGGGTTTTAAGTAAAGCAGTCTATTTCCATATTTTGAGCGACAGGTGGCTGATTACTAAAAATCAACATTTAAGAAATTATGTTTTGAACTCAGTAAAATCCTAGATACTTATCCCCGTTTATTTCTTCACAATTTTAGAACAATTGTAATATCCTCTTAGTTTGATGAATCAAAAGTTTTCTCTCTTTTTTTTTTTCTTTTCTTTTTTTTCATTGTTGTGACAGTGACCCTAACAGAGACCTCATCTTGTTGTCCTGTCCATGACATTTACACTGGTCTTCAGGGAAGGAGCAAATAAACTATGGGAACAAAAAAAGATAAAGCTGTAGGAAGTGAATTGTTTGTTTGTTTGTTCGATTTTTTAAAATATTTTTTTTCTGTAAAAACACAACAAAACGACCTTGTCTTTTTGGTCTAATCTCATTTCAGCATTCTGGTTTCTACAATTGATTTAGTTTTATATACAGATGCACATTGTCATTTGTTGGCATAGATAGATAGATAGATAGATAGATAGATAGATAGATAGATAGATAGATAGCAGCAGTATAGCACCGAAAAAGGATGAATAAAATAAGTAAAAAAAAAAAAAAACATTAAATACAGGCAGCAGTAGAATTGTGGTATGTAAAACCTAAACATGTGGAAGGTGTATGTTAGTTAATAACTAGGTTAGCAGATTATAGATAGGTTGGTTAATGTTAATGGTCTCAGTAGATTAGCAGGTAAGCATTCCCACTGTGTGTGGTCTTGAGTACCGTAAATTCCGGACTACAGAGCGCACCTGATTATAAGCCGCACCCACTAC
>JAFBJS010007223.1:0-10710 GCA_016785265.1 Paraplagusia blochii
GGGGGAATTGGTGCCGGGCCACAGAGAAATAATGTTTCCTTCTGGCTCCATCTGGCTATAACTTACACTTGATCCATACCCATATCAACAAAAACACAGAATGGTTAGGATTCCATCATCAATAATGCAACTATATTTGATTAGGAAATATTTTCTCAGTGAAGACAACAACAATAAACTAAAAATGATGCAGAGTCATTGATACAAGATTGTTATACAGGTCTGGAAGCAGAAAGTTATAGGCTGTGTGTTCTTGACAAATCTGTTGTGCCCATGCACTGTTTATTCAGGTAGGAAAAATTTATAGGTAGGAAAATATTTCAGAACACTGGAAATTTAAGGGGTATTTTTCTGCCACAAGTTAAAAAGCGGTACGTGAAAATAGTATGAGACATTTAACTGGTCCGTGGCACAAAAAAGGTGGGGGAACACTGGTTTAAATGTTTTTCTCTGAACACTGGTGATTCTATAGTCCCAAAGATAGGTATGAGGTTTTACAGTGTACGTAGTTTCCAATCCATGTTTGAAAACAATGGCATGTCAGGGCTGCTATTGAGTTACTTTTACTTAACTCCTTCACAAACCACTGCAGACTCCAGAACAGCCCTAAAACACTTGCTCCTGTAATTATCCAGTAGAATGTGCTCTATGTTTGCTTCGACCACTGTTTCCAAATCTTCGTGTGAAATTGCAAAATTTTCCACTGCACCTAATGATCTCTCCCAGTGTGCCAGAACCATTTTTGAGATTAAATTTGTCTGTGATTGTGTCATGACGTTACCATGTTCATGCAGATGTTTGCTTCTCTGTGTTTTTGCAGGACGTTCTTACAGCGTTTTCTCTCAGAGGATGCTGAATCAATGTCTGGAGTCTCTAGTGCAGAAAATCCAGAGTGGTGTGGTGATTAACTTTGAGAAGACGGGGCCTGATCCTCCTCCACTGGAAGGTAACAGGCCTCTGTGCTTTAATACGAGAGGAAAAAAGTGGCAGAATTTAATTTTAGAAGACCTCCTTGACAACTTGTGCTCTGCATGCAGCTGATTAGCAGAGAACCTTCTCTCTCACCCACACACTGTTTTTAATCATCCCAGCTTTTCTTTGCTGGTACTCTGCTTGTCACTCTTTAGACTAGTACCTTTGTGTTTTCACTTCCTACACGCTGGCTGCCTTCTTCTCTGTTTCTCCTTTCATAAATAATCTTTTTGCCTGACTCCCACTAAGCTCTTCATAATACAATTAACTAGTTTCTGTTTATTCTGTGCAGATACGCCGGCTGAGACGTTGAAGTCTGGGCCACAGCCTTGGCATTGTTGTCACAAACTCATCTATGTTCGACCCAATCCTAAAACAGGCGTGCCTATTGGTCATTGGCCAGTCCCTGAGGCCTTTTGGCCTGACCAAAACTCCCCTACGCTGGTAAGAAACTGGAGGATTCTTGAAATTGTTAGCTAGAGTTGTAATATCTGCCCTACTCAACCAATGTGCTAAGAGCTAAGCTTTTTTTTCTTTTTTTAAAGATGTAAGGCCATTATTTGGCCAAAAAAAAGCACTATTTGCTCTTCAGAAATATTAACTTAAAATGTACCGCGGAGAACTCTTCCATCACTGACACCTGTAGATGGTTTTCTACTATTTCTATTTATTTGATCAGTTTGTGATTGTGATCTAAAATTCTAAACACCTCTCCTGTCACCCAGCCCCCACGCTCAGCTCACCCCCACGTCCGGTTCTCCTGCCTGGATGCTGAGCCCATGGTGATCGATAAGGTGCCCTTTGACAAGTATGAGCTTGAGCCTTCGCCTCTGACGCAGTACATTTTGGAAAGGAAGTCTCCACACACCTGCTGGCAGGTGAGGCACCAGCATAAATACACACACAGTTACCGTAATATTTTGCATCTAAATACTATTTGTATTGTAGATTCTCTAGTTTTGTGAATAAACATCAGGCAGTAGGAAATTCCAGGTGTCTTATAATAGACAGATATCGACATATTGAAAACAGCTTCGAGCTCCAGTTTTGAAGGTTAAATGGAGGTCAAGTTTAAGAAATAAAGACTGCAAGATGTGAAATTAAATTTGTAAATAATTTTAAATCAAACCAAAGTTATGACTTGAAGAGTGATCAGATTAGATTGTGTTGATCAGATTATAAATCTGTCATAGTCTAGCAATATTTAATAGAAAAGTCATAGATATTTTTAGAAAGAAAAACTCGAGTGGGTTGGGTTGAGATTTTTTCCTACTGAGATCCCACTGTTCAAATTGAAATGTTTTTGGTTTAATAAAAAGATAGTACGTTTGTGTTGTATGCTTATTTCATTAAAGCTGACAAGTTGATTAAAACGGTATAAAGATTATATAGTAGTGTGACATTATGGCTTCCGATCTTTTTTGTGCTAGTCCATTGCTTTAGTCTGATCCCTTTGCAAAGATCTGAGCTCGATGAGTTATGCCTGAAACATCCATCCATATATGGCCCTTGATAGACAAGCAATAGGCCTTTTGTGTCAGGAGCTTCACTCTGCCGCCATCTAATGACATTAGGATGTATAACCCATCGGTGTTAGTCGTTTTCTCCACATTTATTTCTCTGTGCTGTTTTTTGTTGCTTTGTTTCAGGTGTTTGTGTGTAACAGTGCCAAATACAGTGACCTGGGCCAACCCTTTGGCTACCTGAAAGCCAGCACTGCTCTCAACTGTGTCAACTTGTTTGTGATGCCCTACAACTACCCTGTGCTACTGCCACTTTTAGGTAATACATAAAGATCACGTTTATCATTTCCTACAAGTGTGCATATATTTAATTTAACTGACCTCATAAGTAAAAACAGATATGTGAGCCATTACAATATATAATCTTTTTAATTAAGGGTTAGTTATAAGCACAATAGCAATAACTGAATTTTTGGCCACACAAAATTTTTACCCTAGACTAATCTGTATCGTTTTGCTCTTCTTTTTGCAGACGACTTAATCAAAGTGCACAAGTTTAAGCCGACCATCAAATGGCGGCAGTCCTTCGAGAACTACTTGAAAACCATGCCTCCATACTATATCGGGGTTAGTGAGATTTGCAATGTTTTTTTTTTATTATTGCTTATTTGTTGGATAAGCATGTGAATAATCTCAATAATTCTTTTGTCTTACTTTCCACAGCCTTTGAGGAAAGCCTTAAGAATCATGGGAGCTCCAAACCTGCTGGCAGACAACATTGAGTACGGTCTGAGTTATAGTGTGGTCTCCTATCTGAAGAAGCTCAGTCAGCAGGTGACTGATTCCTCTTTAAATGAAATATGACTCTGCATATAGCGAGCTTAGAGAACTGGCTCCCAGTGTGTTTCTGGTCTATTAATCCCTGCATTTGTTTTGTTCAGACAAAAATAGAGTACGATCGACTGATCGCCTCGATTGGTAAAAAGCCGCCTGCAGAAGCGGGCATCAAGGTGCGCTGGCGGGGAGGAGGTATTTCCTTAGCCCAGCGCAGGAACTTCATCCAGCAGTTGCAGAGTTTGACAGGAGAGACGCCGTCTCTGCCCATGGAGCTCAACTCTAAAGAGTTTCAAGGTTTTCATTTGGCCCTGCTTAACAAGGTGAGCTCACATCATCATCATCATCATCAGTTATTATTACATCACACAAAATATCTTTTGCTGTTGAAATAGTTTTTAATTTTTGACATCTTAAAATTCACTCTCCCTGTCTTGTGACGTCACCAGGGCCTTAAACCTCAGAGCTTCAGAAATCCCTACGACATCCCGCGCAGCCACCTGTTGGACCAGCTGAGCAGGATGAGGAGGAATCTGCTCAACACCAGCGTGTGTACACTCAGAGGGCAAGACTCAGGTCGGCAACCTGTGAAAATGGCATCATATAATAATTATTTTGGATAAGAAAGTTGTCCTGCATTTTCTTCCTGTTATGTTAATAATATTTTTTCTATGTCTGACCATTAGACCAGCTTCATAGTGTGCCAATAGCCCAGATGGGCAACTACCAGGACTTCCTCAAAGCGGCTCCTCAACCTCTTCGAGACGCAGACCCTGAACAACCTAAACGTCTGCACACTTTCGGCAACCCCTTCAAGCTGGACAAGAAGGTTAGCCCAGTCGTGCAATTCTGTTTGGTCTAAATTAAAAAATGTACAGCCTTTTTGTGATTTCAATGTTTTTTATTTTGTTTTTATCCAGGGAATGATGATTGATGAGGCAGACGAGTTTGTGACGGGGCCTCAAAACAAGGGCAAGAGACCAGGAGAGAACAACAACATGCAGGGCGGGGGTCCCAAGAGACGGCGCTGTATGTCCCCGCTGCTACGTCTAGGCAGGGCTTATACACCTCCAGTGACACCACCTGCCAGCCCTCGACCTGCAGGAGGTGAGATCTGAGTTAAGACAAAATAAAAATTACATCACAAAGGCATACCTGGTAAAAAAAAAACAATAACAACAACGACATGCATATTTAGTTATCATTGATAAGTGCACTTTGCTTGTAGTTTGAAAACTAAATATTAATTAATATAAATACCTTGATTAACAATAATCAATTTCATGTGTAAGTATTATTTATATTCAATATTATTTATATTTTGTTTAGGTAAAATGACCAGTTTCAGTTTGTGAGGCTATTGTCACTTTAAGAGAGATGTATATTGTATATTTTCTGTCATCCAGAGATTCTAGAAAAACTTCATGTCCAGTTGCTTAACAAAACTTGCTATCATTCTTTCTATCAGAATCCTATATACTGAGACTGAAAGTTTTTTTTTTTTTTTTTTAATCTATTTGCCAAAACTTTATTTTTTCTACCAAACAAAATTATCAAGAACTCAATCAGGATTCTAAGCCCACTGTCCTTCTGACCTCACAGATATGGAGATGAATGATGGAGCTCCAGAACCCGACTTGATTATCAACCACCTGAACCAGAACCACTACAACTCAGACAGTGGCTCAGACTCAGAGCTGGATCTTCCCTCAGGACCGCCCAACCACCGTGAGAACCACACAGCCATGGGCCCCCAGAACCTGAGGCACAGGGACGACGAGGAGAACGGTCAACTCCACGAAGTTGGCGAACACCTGCTGGTAAGCGACGAGGGAATGGAAGTTCAGCTGCTGGATGAACAGCCGCCACGATACATGTCGCCCACAGCCCTGAAGAAGCACATTCACACCGAGACCACCAAGGTGAACAACGAGCTGAGGGTCCTCATTACCAAGGAGATCAGGAAACCCGGCAGACGTGAGTAGGAAACACATGGCATTGGAAGGAAGTTAATTCGATCGGGTTGCAGTGACTCATCAGTGCCTTCCTCCTGCTGCAGACTACGAGAAGATCTTCCTCCTCCTGAAGCAGATACAGGGAACGTTGGACACACGGCTCATCTTTCTCCAGAACATCATCAAAGAGGCAGCCAGGTGACCATGTCAACATTCTACACGTGATCATGTTTAGTGTGTGTTATACAAGGAATTCCTGTGAAATGTGCAAAGTCTATGGTTTGAGATCATCTCGCTACATTTTCCTTCATAGGACATTAAAGTCATCTCTGAGGGTCTTTACCAGACATACAAACTAAGGCCTGGGGGCCGAATGTGGCCCGTTGAGCTTTTTAATACGGCCAACCAACCTTGTCCAAATTGTATAATTTATTTATATTATCATTATGCTTGTGCCTTTTACTTGTAATAAGGCATTTCCCCAATAGATGATGTCATCAAGGGTATTAGAAATGTAGGATATAAAATTTATACATGACTCTTACATGACATTTATCTTAACTTATCTATAGTCCTAAAAAAAATTGTTACCTAGTAGTTTCTATTACTGTGTATCTCAGTGTTATCTCTAGTGATATCTGTGATTTGTGCTCGGCCTTTTACAATTGGTTTTACGTTTACTTTTCCTAAGGTTCAAAAAGCGCGTTCTCATCGAGCAGCTGGAAAACTTCCTGGAAGAGATTCACAACAGATCCAACAGCCTGAACCACATGGACCCACTCTGAGACCGAGTCCGTCCTCAGAGTCAGTGAACTGAAAAGAAACGCCACCATCCTCCACACCCTCCTCACCCCTCTCCGCCCTCCCCGCTGGGTTCGGCGCCCCGACCTCCCCCCACAGAGACCAGACAAGGCAGCACTCAGCATTCAGCACTGTCACCTCTCCAAATGGATCTTCATCACCATTGTTTCTGGACATGGTTTGGACCAGAAGATTGGACACTTTTTAGGTACAAGAAACCAAACCAAAACAAAGCAAAATATCATCTTGTTTTTTTTCCCCAAATCTGAAACATACACAGGACATCAGTTTGACAAGAACCTCCATGTTCCTGTGTTCTCCAGTGTCCAGAAACAGGCAGATTGAAGATTGGGGGCTATTTAGTAATTATAAAACCATAGGAATGAATGTGTGAATGCATGTTGTCTTGTCCTCGGTTGGTCTTTTCATGGGACTAGGGGATTATTTGGAGCCAGTTGGGACAAGTGTTCATTGATACACTCTAACTTCTGTCTTCTGCCCCTTCGTCCATTCCTGGATTCGTGTTTTTGGTGAAAGAATGAAAGTTAATCATCCTGTTTGAAATTATCTCTGAACACTCCACTAAGTGAAGCACTCTAGCACTAAGCTCTTAAAATGATAAAAATAGAAATTACCCAACAGCTAAATTACAAAGTAGGAAATATAGGAAAAAAAGTGAACACAAGGGCAAAATCACAGAGAGACTCAAAGTGAAATAGTAAAATAATAATAAATAGCAACATTATTGGTTGAAAATAAAAACACAGGGACAAAAATAGCTCAGGAACGCTTACCGATGCATCACAATCAGCAATAACATAGCAGCTGCATTGATTCCTTCCCTACTGTCAGTTTTAATCTTATTTTAATGAAATGTCTCGTATGCAACACCACTCTAGTGCTGATGACCATAGGTTTGGACGCCAGTTTGCTGGTCGCTGCCAAAATAATGACCCCCACCGCACCCCCGCCATGAATCCCAAATCAACGTCTTGCCACTTAACCCTGAATGCACTTGTGTAAATTTGAGAATGCTTATTTAATGTTATTTTAAATAGAAAAAAAAACTACCTTAACTTCCTCAGATACAACGGTCAGGCGTTTTCTCAAATATACACAAATATTCTGACTGGATGCGTTGGAAGTCGGGAGTTGATTTCTGATTCAGGGGCCCACTTTCTCTTCCGTTCCCTCCCTCCCTGACTCTCTTCCTTCCCTTCGTTCTCTCCCCCTCCAGACAGGGACCAAAATCTGCCATATTTACTTGTCTGTTTATTTGTGAAGAGGCCGCTACCAAAAGAGTATTTTGAATACACTGTAAAGATGTAAATAAGCCTAGAGTACTATTTAAAGAGAATGTTGAGCGTCAATATGGCCTTTTTGTAAGTATTTCCATGAATAAAGTTTCTATTTTACACTGTGAAGGGCCATGTAAATAAAGTGTTCTGTAAACATGTGACTTTGCATCATTTTACACATGTTTTTGGGGGTAATTTCTGAAGCTAATGAACGGCGTATTAAACAAGACCAAAAAAACAACGTGTAGAAATGTGCATTAAAAACTTTATTTACAAATATTTACAAAAATAATGTCCCTGATTTTTCTGTGGCTGTGGATTCTCTTGTTGGTCCACAAATAAATACAAAGAGTAAAGTAAAGATTTTGAAAGTTTACGGTAATTGATCGGCAGGATTCATCACTCGACCCATAAAGAGAATGCATCCTAGAAATGGGGAAAAAAATTATATCAATTATATCTTTGCAAACAGTATATATTTTGAAATTCTAAACAAAAACAGAGTATGAATGGTAAATTTAAAGCTCGTCTACTGCAGCTAACAAACTTGTGTTTACAGTTTTTCATTATAAAAGTTGTCCAAAAAGAAGCTGAAGGTGAATGGAGCCCCAAAAAAAGTAAATTTAATTGATTTGTTTTTAATTAAACCACAAAATAAACCATAAAAGAAGTAAAAGCTAAATTATTAAAAAGCGCAGAAGGATTGTCCCAAATAGTTCAACTTATTTTATTTTTTGTTTTAATTTAGAAATAAAATAAATTTTATTATTTAAATTTTTTTTGAATTAGTTGAATATTTCATAGATTTGTTCTCCATATTTTATGTCTCTTTCTGGTTCAGTTCATTACACAGAATCTATGGGAAACTGATTTTTTTTTTATATAAATTTTTTTCTTTTGTATTGAACACTGTAGGTTGACGTGTCAAGCAGTCAAAAACATGGCTGCCTCCATGGTTTCGCTTAACATTAGTAATACAGAGTGTTAACCCAAGTTTTCTACAGTAAAACCAATTGGATTCCATCATTTTTTTGTTGGGCCTTGACAAAAAGCCAACCTTTAGCCAGAAATTATTTGAAAATTCTAAGCAGATTACTGTACATATAAGTGACTAATCTAAATTAATGTAAAACAAAAGGAAATAAAAAATACACCAAACTACGGACTGTAAAAGTGTTGCATTCTGCCAAATCATTGTCTTAAGAATGCCGTACCTGTGTTAATGTGTCGGAGCAGGAATAGAAAAGGCCGATCCGCCTTAAAAACGGGAGCTCTGGAACGTTTCAGTAGAACCATAGCTGCAGACAAATGTCAAATTAAAAACTGTCTCAAAGTATCTTCAGTTGAAGATGTTTCAGAGTCGCCCTAACCTGTGGCAGCAGCTGCCTTCGTCCCGTCCTCCGTCACTTCTATTCTCACGTCATGGAAGGCGTCTGTCATATACAGACCTTCATCTGCTGCACAGAAAAAACAACACACTCAGCTGCTGTGAGCACATCTCACACTTTGAGCTACAGGGTCCAAGCTCATCTGACTTTAAGATCTTTTATAAAAATCAATATTTTCTATGAGGTTTTTCTCCACACCGGATACACTGACCTGATATTCTGCTGAAGTCGGCAGACGCTGGGTTAAAAGCATCGCTCAGGCCCATGGCAGGAAGCACTGACCTCAGGTTAAACTTGTTCTGCATCCTGAACCTGTAAGTACCAATAAAGTCATCTTAATCTAATCTGGGTCCGTGTTCATACGCTTTTCTTTAATAGACAGCAGAAGACACCTCACCTTGGCAGGAAGACGTCCATTTTAATTCTGCGCAGGCCGCTGTCCCACAATGCTAGCTGTCGGGGGTTGAGCTGGGACTCGATTGAGGACAGTGATGTCTTCCTGTCACTGGGAAGAACCACCTGCAGACTCAGAGAGTGGCCCAGGTACGGCAGCTCCAACACTGTGTAACGCTGGTCTGACATGGTTCTAAACTGACCTGAAGAAAGAGTAGGAATAAAAAAGTTATGCAATGTTTATGACTTTTTAAGTAGTGATGTCCAATACTATTGATCAAGCAATATAGTCGCCATGGTAACAGGGCCATAATAACACTATTTAAGGTCTGTGGTTAATAACCAGGATGAGGCCTTTCACATCGTAACCCGATCACGACACGCGAGCTAACACAAGTCATTTTAACAAGTCCCTTCAGAAGCCGAGAAATGTTTTCCTTCTCTATGTTGACTGTGCGTCAACATAAAGTATTTCCTAAAGTATTTTCCTACCTATAATATTTTCATACCCGTAGTGAAAAATTATAGCCATATCTCAATTTTTTTTCCTACCATAATATTTTCCTATCCTCCATCTTGTGGTAGCATATTTTTTAGAGATGATAAACAACCACAATATCTTCCTACTCTCTGTTTTGAAGGTGGTAGCATATTTCTATAGATGCTGTAGACCCATAATATTTATCTGACACCTTTAAAATGTAGGAAGTTAGAAGGTTGGTAGATATTATGTGTGTTAGTAGAGTAGAATTAGAATAAGTGGACTACTTTCTTTAATTTTTTTGTCATTTGACATCAACTTGAGGACCACCCCTGGTGGCAAGGGCCGTGGCTGCAGTCCCATTAGCCTATTCTGTTAATCCGATTTTGCCATTTAATAGAATATTTTCTTCCGCTATGATGAAAATCTGGCAACACAAAGCCTGAGTTTTGCCAAATGAAATGAAATTACACAAAGGCCTACCTTAGTTATTGGGTTTTAACGACAGTATACATTGGTAAAGGTTGATATTGGAATTGTATTGGAAATATTGGCAAGATTAGACATCAGGAAATAATATGGGACATACCTGCTATTTAGTTCATTTTATTCTGTTGTTGAATTATTGTTATACGAGGCCTGTACAATTATTTTGACAGGTGGTACTAAAATTAGTGTGAACTAAGATAAATGATCAGTTAAGTATATAGTGGAGTCTAAGATACTCAAATGCTTTTAGACTCTTCTAGAGTATCTATTGGGGAAATGCTGGCTTTGCAGGGAAAAGGCAAAAGGATAATGATAATTGAAATTAGCAGTATAATTTGGACAAGTTTGGCGGACCAGATTAAAAAGTCAAATGGGCCACATACGGCCCCCGGGCCTTAGTTTGCCCCTTAGAAATACCCATTTATTGCACTTATGAAACACAGATGGTCTTTGGCTCTTACCAAATCGCACTTCTGTGGCCTGGTACATCATGGGAACCTTGATGATACTTCCATCAGCGAGGGTGAAAGGAAGGTTCTGGGTGTTGGAGAACAGGAAGTGCTTCTGCCACACTCCTCGGAAGACCACGGTGTTGACCAGAGCCATCTGCAGCCTCTGGCTCCTGTCTCTTATACA
>JAFBJS010007239.1:2557-20880 GCA_016785265.1 Paraplagusia blochii
GCTTTTAGTCATTGCATGGTTTTGTGTTCATTGTTTCCCCCAGGTGATAAACCTTTAGTGGAACAAGGCATTAAGATGAACAAGGAATTGAAGAAAACAGAAGAGTGGGCTAATCATTTTTTACAAGTGAATAAATGGTGGAGGGACAAGGGGAGATACTGAGAGATGATGTGATGCATGAGCCAATCAGCATGAAGAAAAGAAGAGCATTACCAATGGTAAAAGAGTTTAGTTAAGCAACTGAATTAGGCAACATTACCAATGTTGTTTTCAATGCCCTGTTGGTGGTAAACAAAGCAAACAACGATATCTTTTACTTTATTTTCAGCTATTTTTTACTGTTTCATTTGTTTAGGTTAAAAAATGTGTGTGTTTTTATCGCAGACATAATAAAAATATAGGAAAGTAAAATATATTTTATCGGTGGAAATTGTGAGTCAGGCACGGGCACGCACACACACACACACAGACAAAGCCTGACAGACATGAAGTTCTGTCTGTTTCAGTTTAATCCAGTGTTTCTCAAAATGTGGGGCGGGCCCCTGGGGGGTGCCGTGCAATGCTCAGGGCGGCGCGTGTGACCCTGGGGAGCATGCTTTTTTTTCCCGCCGTACTACAATAAAGTTGCACATCCTTGTTAGTTGAACTATATCTCTTTCTTTTTGTTTTCTTTATGTTAACAAGGATACGATGTTATGCAGAGGTGTAGCTAGAACTATTTTATAGACAAATGATATTATTCAAAGTTGTGGTGAAGAGTGGGTGATGGAGACGAGGGGGTGTGAATTGTTTTCTTCTTGCTGGGGGGGTGTAACAGAAAATAATTGAGAAGCATTGGTTTAATCTAATACCAATAAAATAAAATTGTGTGTGGTATTGTAATGTTTAGAGTAACATAAAAAAACAGTGTTGGTTGGCAAAAAAAAAGATATTTTTCGTAAATTGAATGTCAATATTTTCAATATAGAATCTTTACAAATTGTTAAACTTAAACCAAAATATTTGACACAAAAAAGACTCCTAATTTAGAAGGTAGTGCTCTCAGACAGTTGTCCCCAACCACTGGGTCAGGGACCGGTACCGGGACGTGGGTGAATTGGTTTCGGGCCGCAGAGAAATAATGTTTCCTTTTGGTCCCATCTGTCTATTACTTCCACTTGATCCATACCCATATCAACAAAAGAACTGACCAATAGAATGGCTAGGATTCCATCATCAATAATGCAACTATATTTGATTAGGAAATATTTTCTGCACTGAGGAGTCATTGATACAAGATACCAACCTTGTATACCTTATATACCTGGTAGCAGATAATTCTAGGCTGTGTGCACTTGAGAAATCCTTATTGAGTTAATTCGGGTAGGAAGATTTTATAGGTAGGAAAAAATTTATCTAACTTAGAAACACAATGTCTGTGAATCTCCTTGTACAATGATGTGAAGCTGCTTTGTTTAACGTGACAGGTGTTAGTAAAACACACACTCGCTGCAGCTCACACGCAAGCACATACACATACACACACATATTTCACTGTTGGCCCGGGACAGATGTGGTAATACTGGGATTGGTGCACAATGACTCATGTCTGGCTGAGTGTGTGTCATGACGCTGGGCTTTTTCTGTCTATGTTTTAAACTCTGCCTCCACTGCTGTAAATAGGTCTGTCCACACTGAATCACAGGTTACAAGAATCAGCTTTTGTTGTTTCTCCAAAGTTTGATGTTGTTGGTATTTCCGTGATTTTAGTGGGTCTTTGAAGAAAAACCGTTAATCTTCTTCTTGTCCCTTTTTCTTTCAGGGGTTGCCACAGTGACTCAACAACTTCCCAGTCCCCCTGTCCTCTGCATCCTCAACTCCTACTCCAACTACCTCCATGTCCCCCCCTACTGCATCCATAAATCTTCTCTTTGACCTTCCTCTTTGTCCCCTACCTGGTAGCTCCATCTCTAGAATTCCAAAAAACCAAAAGAAAGGAGTCGACCTTAATTTTGGGCGTATCACAGATTAAGATGGTTTGGACATGTTCAAAGGTGGGACAGTAAAAACATTGGCAGAAGAATGATCCTAGAGATGGAGCTATTAGGTAGGAGACAAAGAGATTGATGGGTGCAGTGAGAAGAGGAGGAAAAGGATAATTAACTGTGGCAACTCCTGAAAAAGAGGGAAGCTCGAAGAAAAAGAAGATGCATAGATCAGTATTTTTATTATTTAGATTATATATTATTATTTCAAATGATTTACAGATCATATTTCTGGATATCCTCGGCCAAATCATTATCTTTTCAATTTCAATGTAATTTATTGTAGGCAAATCAAGAAAGTTGACAATATTTTGTCTCGTTTAAGAGAATTTATCCCTTCTATTTTGTCCTTTAAAAGAAATAACAATAACTAATGATGCTCTAACTTTGAGGAGATTTACAAATTAGAATATTTTAACCAAGACATGGTTAAAATACAGCTCCAATAGTTGCCAATAAATTCATAGGAATCTCTTTTTAAATTCAATTTACAACATGGAAATGCAATAGGGATTGAGATTGCTTCCTAAATATTATCATAAAAGAAAAACCACTGTTATAAAATCTCAAAGCTGGCGTCACTGGTAGTGTGATTTGTTGGTGACATTTGCGTAATGCGAGTGACGCTTCACCTCAGTGTCATTAAAGCTCGGCTGAACAATCCATTAACACAGATTTTCCCCAGAAAAAAAAAAACAATTTACTTAAACGATTTAGGACGTCAATTTCCAGCCAACATCTTTAGTTGCCTTGACTGTCTTCAAACTCTATCCTGTGGTAATAAGGACACGGTGCGGGGGGAGGCGGAAAGAGGTGTGAGAGCTTGAGGAGACAGTGAGGCTATGGCACTCGCTGAGGCCATCTGGGTATCCCATCTGCAGCATGGCTACGGCTGCAACTCTTCCATTTTGGCAGCCTTCAGCGAGCGTTTACCACCCTGATGACATAAGGAAGAAGCTCCCCAGACGTCGCAAATGACGCAGAACGATTCTAATAATAGTGTGGTCTGATATATTATGAGGTTTGGAACAATGTTATCAAAGAAAGTGGAAAGAAAGTGGACCAAGGTGAATAAAAGACAGAAGGAAAAGCCAGGACTCGTCTGGTTAAACTTTAACTGACTTTAAATCCTAATCTTTCATTGTTCAATGCTGACTTGGGAAAGTAGTATATAGAGTTAATGTCAACATAGAAACAAGTAGTTTGAAATTTCTTGTTCCCAGTGGTTGGAAAATTGGAATTTTCCAAATCCACTGCAAACTGGCATCCGTAGTATTTCATCCATAAACCTTTTTAAAGAATACTGTACACACATGTGATAGAAGAGAGTCAGCTAAGGTGGAGGAAAAGGTTTACAGGACAGTTGTGAGACCAGCCATGATGGATTAGAGACAATAGGAATAGACAGAAGACAGGAGACAGAGCTGGAGGTGGAGGAGTTAAAGATGCTGAGGTTCTTTTTAGGAGAGACAAGGATGGACAGGATCAGGAATGAGGTGATTAAAGGGACAGTGGTTATATTGGGAGAAGAATGCTAGACATTGAGCTACCAGGTAAGAGACAAAGAGGAAGGCCAAAGAGGAGATTTATGGATGTGGTGAGGGAGGACATGGAGGTGGTTGGAGTTGGAGTTGAGGATGCGGAGGACAGGACGGTGATGAGACCAGCCATGATGGATGGATTAGAGACACCAGGAATAGACAGAAGACAGTTTTAAAGATGCTGAGATTCTCTTTAGGAGAGACAAGGATGGACAGGATCAGGAATGAGGTGATTAAAGGGACAACACAGACAGGAAGGTTTGGAGAAAAAGCTAGAGAAGACAGATTGAGATGGTTTGGACGTCGGAGGAGGGACACTGGTAGAAGAATTATCCAAGAGATGGAGCTACCAGGTAGGAGACCAAGAGGAGATTGATGGATGCAGTGAGGGAGGACATGGAGGTAGTTGGAGTCAGAGTAGAATATGGAGAGGACGGGGGAGATGGAAAATGTTGACTGTGGCAAAAATAAAAGGCGCAAGCCGAAAATAGAAGGAGACGAAGGAGAAAATTGGTAGGAAACAAATGACACTGACCTTTATTTTCTTTAGCCATGCACAAGGCCATCAAGGAGATCTTTGGACTGATCTCTAGTTGGCAGACTAGCACTTTAGTACGCTTAATGGCAGGTAGGGCTTTCTGCAGCTCCTCGCTGCACAGCAGCATGTTGGCACCAGCGACGATAACAATAGCATTCTCACCTGTTGACGACACAGAAAAGCAACAAAATTCCGTGCTCAGATCATTTGGATGCTGCAGTGGAGTTCACTTACGTTGTTATATATACTGTATATGCATATGGTGAAGTCCATGCTGTCAAATTTTAGCGACTATCAAGAAAACTTCCATGTTTTTCCGGATAGCAACCAAAATCACTTCAGTTCTCACATCAATAGCTATGCCTTTGAGCATTCCATGTTTTGTTCATTGAATTCTTCTGGCAATATACCTTTAGTGGTACCAGACATCAAAATTATACACACAAATATATTTTACCTTACTGCTGGACATGCTACTGTGCAAGAAAGGTACATTTAATAGGTGATACAACCATAAAAAGGATATTTCACCAACCGATTGTAGACAAAAAAATTGTAAATTATCATCTAGAACTTAATAATACAGTTGAAACTAATTTAAACTCTTAAACAATGAGCAAGAAACTCACTTTAATTGTTGCCCAGTATGTCAGTTATTCGGGTGTTTTGGTACGAATTAAAACAGAATCATTCAGAATAGACGTCCAATACATTACCACTGAAAACAATTGTCGTATGAATGTTTTAAGGGATCAGGACATTGGTGCAAAGACACTGAGGCACCTTACGAACATCTGAGCCATTTAGTCTCAGAAAACCGCCATAAGAATATTGCATGCCAACAATTGGAGCAAAATGACACCTTTCTCTGAAACACCAAAAATGTTTACCTGCATCGTTGACAATGATGGAAGCCGCCCCTGTGGCAGCATTGGAGGCCTGCGCCACAAAGCCTGAGACAGAAGAAGAATCAAAGCAAAGATTATTCTCCCTTAGGTCTTTTCGTAGTGGGAATCTGGTTTCTGTCTTTGCTATATACAAAGAAGAAATTTAATACCAAATATTCAGACAGTGAGTGGCCATAAAAGTGAAGAATAGAGGCTTAAAAAACCCCTCAAAACCTGCCAGAAATATCAAAAAAATGCCCTGCTTTGAATGTAAAGTTACTCCGTTGCATAATGGAAACCTTGTCTTACCTGTGTGCACACCGTTCTCCTTGAAATTCTGGATATAATTGTCTCCAAAAAAGTCTTTACCAACCTAGAAAACAACGCAAAGGCAAAACGATTGGAACAAAGGGTCAGACTTGGTTAGCGGCAACTTTTGAAAAGTGCTATGCTCAAATCTCAGATGTGTTGGATTTTCTTGTGCCCTGCCAGAATACTGGCATCATGCCGCCGCCGAAAATGTGCAAAGGTGAACACACAAAATCAAGAAACGCACACACTTACGCAAACACATGACCAGCTGCGCCAAGCCTTGAAGACACAATAACTCCGCCTTCACGCCCCCTCATGCCCACTTTGCTATCATTTCCATTCCCTACTTTACTTTTCCTCCGATCCGCACTGGGATGTCCACATCTGTAGCTACTTTGGGTTGAGGAAGGGGTCCCTACCTTGCCCTAAGGCGCCTACATCGAACCCACGCTTTCCAAAAAATCTGCCAAATTGCGGGCAGTTCTATCTGCTTGTTATAGTTAGTCGGGCTGGTATTTGCTGCTTGGCCCCTTTTTCTTTGAAGATCGGCATTGTGTGTTGGATGTTTTTGACAAGCCTGGTTTGTCTATTTTTGGGTCCAACCCATAACCGCAGAACTCTTCCCTCTCTGGGTTGTTATCGATCATGACTCTTTGTTCTGACAGAGGTGGAGCATCGGTGCTTTAGCGCTCACGCTGAAAGGCCGCACTGAGCTTAGTGATTGGAGACACTGGGTTGTATGGTATGGGAATAGCCTTGTTTGAAGGCGCACTAGCGTGAGTGGGCGTATGCATGCCGTATAGTATTGATCATAAGAAAATGAGGCATGTGTGAACCAAAGCTATAGAGTTTTGCTGAGTTGTTTGCTAGTCGATGAGCTGTTGGAAATCATGTTTAAATGTCTGTGTGAACCATGAAATACACTCGCCAAAGGTTGGGTTATCATGTAGCAGGTTGTTGAAGGAGGTGCTTATTGAAGACACATGCTAAGCTGAGAGTCAAAAGTAAAATTGGACACAAAACATTGGCAGCACCAAATTCTTTTTATTTTTTTGCTGTTGTACCTTGCACACCATGGTGGTTTTGGCCCCCAGCTTGGCAGCCTGAATACATTGGTTGGCCCCCTTTCCACCAAAGCCAATGAAGAACTTGTGACCATGGATTGTTTCCCCCACTTTGGGAAGCCTTGGGGCCTGGCTGAGTGAAGAAACAAAAGTTAGCACCAAAGTAAAGCAAGTTGTTTTACTTAACAACTCCATATAAAAAGTCTTTCTTCATGGGTATCATGGGATCTGTAACTACGAATAAAGGGTGGATGTCAAGATGTGAAGACGACCCTTTAAGGCCCTCGTTGGTTAAGTTATTTATCACTGGGGAAAGCACAAAAATGCAAGCTCACAGAGGCTCAAAACATTTGTTCACTTTGACATTTTTTGGCAGAAAGATCATCAAAAATCCAAAAAGTGCAATAAAACTTTTTTCTCTGATTTACTTCACACAAAAACAAATACACAAGTTCAAATCAGTCAACTTTCTTCGTAATTGATACCAGCACCATTGCAATAACGATGGATAAACACAAAGGACGGGTCTACAAAATATAAACAACTGAAAAAAACCAAGACGGAAAGTTTACACTCATTGTTTCGATGTTAAAAGATTACAACTACATCATTTTCAATGATCTTGTAATTCCTCATGGTTGTAATGACTCTTAACATTTCAGAGTTAGTCAGATATCACAGTAGTGAGTCAATGATGCAAAGCTGAACAAAAAAAATGTTGGTTGATACAAGGTGAGCAGGAGAAGGTAAGGTGAGAATTCCAGGAATGTGGTTGCATTGAGGGGTCAACAGGGATTTGTAAATGGCAGGATTGTTGTCATAAGCTTGTATTTCACCTTATGACTTATCATTTAATGCCACAGTGTGTTTGTGAGAAAGTTGTAGCATATTTATGTAAAGAAAGTAAATTCACTCCAATAATATCAATTGGTTGGAATTAAAGTGGAAATGATTTGCAGTAGAAAGTACAACACAGACAGGAAGGTTTGGAGAAAAAGCTAGAGAAGACAGATTGAGATGGTTTGGACATGTTCAGAGGAGGGACAGTGGATACATTGGTAGAAGAATGATCCTAGAGATGGAGCTACCAGGTCGGACACAAAGAGGAGATTGATGGATGCAGTGAGGTAGGACATAGAGGTAGGTGGAGTTATAGTAGAAGATGGAGAGGACGGGGGGAGATGGAAATTGTTGACTCGCTGGAAATAAGTCACCATCTTTATCTTTTTTTCCCATTATGATTTTTTTCTGTTTTTTAGTTTTGATTTTTAGCATCAAACAGAAATCTGCTTAGCCCTTTTAAAAATAATTGATAACATCAATTTAAAAAAATAAAGTCAATTTGATCCATCTACACCAATATAAAATAGGTAAAATAGGTAGTGGTAAAAATATAGACGGAATAGACTTCAACTTTGAACTGCAACCGCCAACACTTACTCATCTGTCTTACACACAGAAGGTCCTCTGCGTTTGTGCACTAGAGAATTGGAATACTTTTGGGTGAGATCTTAAAGTGAAACATAACTTTTAATTTTCCATAATCTTTCTGGAAGTTCAAACCAAATTATATAACAAAACTTAATTTGTGTATTGCAAATTTAAGACACCCACTATCTTGTTTTATCAACGCATTACTTTTCTGTTTTATCTTATAGTGTGTTGGGAGATTGATGATGAATATAACTGCACCGTGGGCCGTGAGGGCAATGATCATCAGGTTACATGTAATGTTAGGTTGGACGGTCGATAATAAAAGAAGGAGGGAGATTGAGAATAATCCCCGTCTCGCTGCTACCCACGTCCACAGCGGCTTACCTCAATTGTATTCTCTGTAAGAATGTGTGTATAATCTAAGGCTCGTAGTCACAGCAGCTACTGTGGGATTTCACTTTACGCTAAAGATCCTATTGAATCAGGGCCGCAGCTGTGGGACCGACACCCTTGAACAGTTTCAGCATTCAGCTTTGATCTGTACTTTGTATGCCTGTCTGTCTGTCTGCACCCTCCCATACCCAAAACAGATCCGTGCCACCCTTGGGGCACGCCTCTCACCTTGGGCCCACAGTTTTAGGATTATAGATTGATTTTTTTTTTTTTTTTTTTGGGAAAGAGAAACATTACTTCAATAGATTTTGGCACCGTGCAGCTGCTTATCATTGACAATTTATCAGACCACTATATGACCCCTTTGAATGCAAGGAATTGAATAAGTTGAAAACTTGCTTCAATATTCCGACAGGTCAGACATCTGCCAAAGTTCAAACGCTCTCAAGTGCTGTACTGAATATGAGAAAGAAACTGCAAGTTTAGTTGAATGACTCAAATTTTGGCCAACAGCCACTTGAAGCCGGATAACCGGCGAGTAAGATAAACAAATTTCCAAATTCTTAAATTTCCCCACCCGCATTTCTTCATTCCCAGAGAGACACTTGGCTATTGTCTGTGCCGGCGAGTGCACCAAACAAATAGGGCAGTTATGTGTAACCACAGTGGGTTTTTCTCCCACAGAAGCAAAAGACCAAAGCAGGTGTTCGCCGACGTGCTTTCAGGACGGCTCTTGTTTCCCTGACGAAACCATTCTATGGCTGCAGGTGGGCCACGAAGATAAACAAGACTTCAGGGTTAATCTTTATCCCACTTCTTCTTTTGATTTAGGCTTCTCTGGGTTACCACAGCGACAGTTACATATTCTCTTAAATCATTATGTGACTGGCAGAGTTTATTTGGCCAAAGTTTTTATACCGGATGCCCTTCCTGACGCAACCCCCGCAATCTTTCTGGGATTTGCGCCGCCATTAACAAAACCCTGTTTTTTTTTCTCCCTCATGACAAGCTTATCCAGCAGTAAATAATAATACTTAAAATTTGTAAATTAAAATAATATGGGACATTAAACAACAGAATGCTATGATGGCTTGGCATAGTAAAAGTTTTGAGAAAAAAGCAATAGGAAGAAAATTGACTTTTTTAATAAATATATGGGAGAAGTCCATCATTAATTATCAATTTTGTATGTGAACTTTTATCGTTTTAAAATTCTGTGAAAATGTTTATTCCGGAAATACCTTGATGACTTCCAAAGTTAGACAATGATCCAAAACAGATCATCATGGAAATCACCTTGCACCATGTGAAATATTTTCCACCAAGTGTGTAGGTGCCACAAATAAAACTCAGAAGGAAAAAAAAAACAAAGTGGTTAAAAATAATACAGGGAAACAATATTTAAAGCGACAGTTACTGTTTGTCTTTTTTGATCTACAGTATGCTTGATGATTAAGCTACTTTATTTCACAGTAAAACCATCAAGTTTAATCACACTAATGCTGTCCAAATTTTATAAAAGGTAAAAATACTTATCTAATGTATTTAAATTGAATGAAGGAGGCTTGGCCCAGAGCAATCAGCTGATAAACTACCTTATCATTAACACAAAATAACATCCAAGAATGTATTACAGCTCAGAGTTCACACTTTTTGCCCTGACCTCAGACAATAAACAGGATAGAGGGAGTAACAGTGACAAAACACTTGTGAAATACAGTCCTTCTCCACAGACGAACTCACCAAGACTAGAAATGTCAAACTTCTAAAACTGAAGAACTAACTGAATGTTGTCCTAGAGCCATAGCTCTACCTCTGTACATAAGACGCTGGGGCTACACTGGTCTTCTTCTTTTCCTTTTTTAGGGGTTTTCACAGACAATCAACATTTTCCACCCTCCCGCCCCCAAACTTCTGCTCTAACTTCAACTACCTCCATGTCCTCCCTCATCTGAACATGTCCAAACCATCCCAATCTGGCTCCTCTTGTTTTTTTCTCCAAACCCTCCTGTCTGTGTTGTCCCTCTAATCACCTCATTCCTGATCCTGTCCATCCTTGTCCCTCCTAGAGAGAATCCCAGCATCTCATGTCTTCTGTCTATTCCTAGTGTCTCTAATCCATCCATCATGGCTGGTCTCACCACCGTGCTGTAAACCTTTCCCTTCACCTTAGCTGACTCTCTCCTTTCACAGATCACTCCTGATTTTAGTCAGTATGTTAACTCCTCCACCTCTGTAAACCTTGTAACTTCACCATTCCACTGTCCTTTCTCTCATTTACACACATGTATTTGTCTTTCTACCACTGACCTTCATTCCTCTTTTCTCCAGTCCAAACCTCCACCTCTCTAGGTTCTCTTCTAGTTGCTGCCTACGCTCACTGCAGATCACAATGCCATCTGCAAAGATCATGGTCCATGTGGACTCCTCTCTGACCCCATATGTCAATATGCAAGGGGTTTGGGGCCACCTTAAAGTCTTCTGTCCTTCCAACAGAAAACCTCACCACTGTTCTCATACATATCCTGCACCAATCAAGCATACTTCTCTGCCACTCCTTACTTCCATCTACAAAAATAATAATAATTCAGGTGCCATAGTTCCATGGCACCCTGTCATAGGCCTTTTGGGAATCTACTAAAACACAATGCTTTGCACAAAGGCTCTGTGGACCTGAGATAATTGCCACAGTAATGTACGTTTTTTTTTTTTCCCACATCCATTGATATTCTATCATATTAAAACATTCTGATAATTTGACAATGTTGTTAATTTTTTTTTTGTCTCATTTTTTAGTTCAGCTACCATGACCCCTATCACAGGGGCAACAAACAAATGACTAATGAACAGATGGAGGGGCTAAGTCATTATTATTAGAGAGAAATTGACTCATCATTATGAACAGTACTGCAAACCTGTTAATGACGCATTACATATTGAAATGAGAATCTGCTTTGGGCATATGTATATGAAGCACTTGTGTAATTGTTCAGTATACCATGGCCTTGATAAAATCTTCTCCAATGAAGCTTACCTCACCTGTACCTGCATCAACAGCTTGCAGGTGGATATTTCGTCTAGCAAATACTGTACGATCTCCAAGCTTAGAAGAGCAATAATTTTATAAAGTTCTGAAAACCAGCCACTTTGTTGTATCTATCAATTGACAATAACGCATGTAGGTCCATGGAAAAAATAAGAAGTAAAAGAAGACAGACTTGGATGGGGAAAAAAGACACATATCTGTTCTGTCATATAAAGCTTAGTCATGTTGTCTTTCAGGGGCCAAAGATTTTTACAGTACTGATGTTTACGTAGATTTGGTCTCAACAATTTGAGAATATGAAGTAAAAGCTTCACAATATTTAATTCAGAGTAATTCTATATTCACATGAAATAGTTGAGGGCATAGTTCACTTATCACGCTTCATTGCAGACAGAAGACAGATATTTTAATACGCTCCCTTGTAATTGATTTGCTTAATCTCGGTGTATCTGTATTTCGAGTCAGATTGTGGACGCAGTATTTTATGCAAGTCACGACCAAGACAATTTCGCAAAGACTCCAAAGTTTACAACCAACTCTCAGTTTGTCTGCGAAAATTCCATTCATCTAGGTCATGAAATCTGATAAAAAAGTCCCATTTACCTCTGGACATGGGACACAGCTCATTAACATGAGTTGCAGTTGCTGTATCAAAAGGTGAGACCAAAAGAACTCTTCACACCTTTGTCCAGTGTTAAAGGGGGTGGTCTAGAGGAGTGGAACTACCAGTGGAACTACTAGAAGGAATGAAACCTCTCTCAACTCCAAGAAGAAGTCCAGTTGCTTACAACTAAACTTTCTGGAAACCAACTTTCAACAGACTTTAAAGCCTAAAGGCTATGTAAATTGCTTTGTGCATTCATCCATCCATCTTCATCCGTTTATCCGGAGCCGGGTCGCGGGGGCAACATTCGGAGGAGGAATACCCAAACTTCCCTCTCCCTAGACACTTCCTCCAGCTCATCTGGGAGGATCCCAAGGCGTTCCCAGGCCAGCAAGCTAATTTCCGACACTTCTGGGATCGTGCTCTTTCTTTTTTTTTTTTCGGACATTGAGAGCTGCGCTTTTTGGCTTAGCTCTTTTTTCACCACGACGGATCAATACAACGAACGCATTACTGCGGTCGCTGCATGATCCGCCTGTCAATCTCCCGTTCCATCCTTCCCTCACTCGTGAACACGACCCCAAAATACTTAAACTCCTCCACTTGAGGCAGGCAAAAGTTGTTTTTTCACTACCAAAATGTATAATTTACAACACCAATACTGAAAACATCTGGTTAAAGGCCACTTATTATTAGATAGACTAGACAATGGTTGTCCTCTTTTTCAATTAATTAATTGATGCAGTAGCCGTGGCTTCCCCTAATGGCCTTTTCGCAAAGTGTGTGCATAATACTGTGGTTTCACTTGGAATCCACAAAAAGCAGATTAGGTTAATCCATCACCCTAAACAGACTAGGCATGAGTGTGGGGATAGCTTTTGGTATCTGAAGCAGAATGATCTAAAGATTTTCTACTCCACTGCCTGAGATGATTCAAGATTGCCACTGAGAGACGTTTTCACTTACCTCACCAAGTCAGTCATACAGGAGCCTACCACCATGACATCAAAAGCCTCTTCAGTCATGATCTGTTCCAGAGAGCTGCATGTTACTTCTACACACATTACCTTGTGGAATATAACAACCTGCACCACCGACGATCAGTCATATGTAAAGCAAATTGGTCTTCTTTGAGACATTTAAGGCAAAATATGCAAAGCAGTTTTCCCATTTTTCCCCAGATTAGCATAAACTCAATTGAAACAAGGGTAAAAGTAAAAATAGAGCATTCATCGGCTGTTGGGTTGGACTAGTTCCAGTCTTCCTGGAGGTAAAGAAGAGTGGGAATATTTTATATTCAGTGTCATTTGAGCTCACTGTCACTGCAATGTCTTCAATTAAGTCTTCAGTTTGCACCGGAGCTATTCTAGCTCGTGTTTTAATCTCAATAAATCTCTTCCTAAGCAGTAGGAGACTTGAAAAGCTTGGCCGCTGGCTGTAGAATGGCTTTATTTTCTGATTTTATTCACAGAATAAAATGCTGAGACATAAAAACACAGATTCAAATAACTAACTGACATACCATTAGGAATCAAAACAGACAATATATGTAGTTTCTCATCTGCAATGTTAACTCATCTGCATCTGATACATGTTTGACAAGTAACTTAGAAGTACTCTAGTAGTATTTTGAGAAACTTAGATTTGACTAATTAGTAGACATCAAATTGTCATTTAAAGAATTTTTCACATTGTGTAGTTTAGTTCAATAAGCATCTGGATGTGCTCAGTGCTGATGCTTCCTGGGACTTTAAAGTAGAGGTTAGAGAATTATTTTTTGTTTAACTGTCTGATATTTTCCTGAAGTAAACTAAAAATTTGCCAATTTCTATGAAATTTTCGCCAAGGAAGGACAATTATATGTGATCAACATTATATAA
The DNA here is from genome assembly GCA_016785265.1 of Paraplagusia blochii. NCBI lineage: Eukaryota > Metazoa > Chordata > Actinopteri > Pleuronectiformes > Cynoglossidae > Paraplagusia > Paraplagusia blochii. The sequence continues at coordinate 16,281 of JAFBJS010007239.1, forward strand.
ACACTTAAGTAAATGTCAGTGGTACGAGTCAAAACACGGGCCATATATTAGGATATTAAAACGATTAAACTCAACAAAAATAGCCTCTGGCTGGATTTAGCTTCCTGATTACTGTAAAACCTGTCCAGGTTTAAGTAAAATAGTAAATACATTACTGTGAAGCCATTCATTTTGCCATTCAGACCTGGGGAACCTAAGGCCTAGGGCCTGAATATGTCCTGTTGGCCTTTTTAATCTGGCACACCAAACTTTTCTACTATTAATTTTTATTATCACTGTAATGCCAGCATTTCCCTTATAAATAGCATGGTAAACATTTTAGCCTTTATTCATGACATATACACATAATCTATCTAAGTTTACACAAGTGCTCCACCTTTCTGCTCCTTACCTGGCCCTTGTACCAAATTTTAGAAACAAATGTGGCCTCCAGAGTCCAATTTCATCAATATTTGGGATGGATTTTCACATAGTTTCACACAACAGGAGAGAATGAAGTTTTTATGTACTCTACTATAACCTCAAATTATATGTATTTTGTTTATAATGAATTATATTTATCTATGTTTAAAATGAATCCCACTAATAATAATAATTTGATAAATGGAAATGGCGGAAATGACAGTCACAATGTTACAAATAAATATCGGGCCTTTTTAAAATCATAACCTGTTCATCGAATTTAGCAGCAACTTTGAATGTAAGGACAAAGCCATAACTGAAAAAAGTCCTCGTTTGAAAGACAAATGTAAAATGTGTCAATCAAAATGTATTATTCACAGTTTAGGTGTGGTAGTTACCTGTTATTAAAAGGTTGACGGTCTACAGTACGTGAACGGACTGTCAAACACCGACAATGCACCAGGTGCCGGTCGAAGTTTACTCGGACAGGGAGATGCACGCCGGTAGAATATTCAGATGCTACCATACGTTGGCGTATACAATTTCAGGTAGATAAATATCAGCTAAACAACGTTAAAATCGTTCCTAATATGTATGTGTTTTTTCAGGACTTTCCCTTCGTTTTCATAATTCCTGACAGGCACAGCTATGGACAGCTCTAAGTACTGGGAAGTCTGAAGGACCCGCAAATATACAAACCGGATATTCCGAGAGCATGAAGTAAACATTGGAATCAACTACACATTTATTACACCCAATTTTCTAACAGGTAACCCAAAAGACATATTATGCTTTATTTATTTATCAAATTTATCACTATTTTTATACGTGTGAGATTTTTGTTATTTCAGGAATGCCGTGTAATTGACACACATTAGCGACTTCCGATATGTCATGTAAATATTGGTTGTTTTTTTGAAATAACAATACATCACAATCGGGACATGCATCGAATACGTATGGTGCATCGTTACCTCTTTACCATTTCATTATGTTGACTGTGTACTGTTTTTAGGGGATATATATATATAAAGATTTATTATTATTCTTCCATAAATTATATACTAAATAGACTAGTCGTGTAAAGTTTAATATTTAGGAGACACAAAGAAGTCTCTAATCCAAAGAATATGTTTTGACGTTGTTTAATTTAAACCTAAATGCTGCGAATGACAATTATTGAGACAAATATTATAACACGTTTGGTACTTTAGCCAGATAGTACGTTTATGTCTGTGAAGATTCTCATTCATCCAGGTCATGATATCCAAAAAGGGTTTAGTTGTCAGCAACTGGACTTCTTGGAGTTGAAAGACGTTTCATTCCTCAACTGAGGAACTTCATTAGTTTCTGTTCAGTTACTAAACTGATGAAGTTCCTCAGTTGAGGAATGAAACATCTTTCAACTCCAAGAAAAAGTCCAGTTGCTTACAACTAAACCCTTTTTGGATAGTATGAATATAATTATATTAAAAGTAAATTAAATAATTTATAATCAGTTAAAGTGAATTCAATGCATATTGAAACAGGAAACTGTTTCAATATTTTGACCTTTAAGTTAATGTGGCACGTAGACATGTCTTCTTCTTCTCCTTTTGGCTTGTCCCCTTTTCAGGGGTTGCCACAGTGAGTTAACTTGGATTTAAAAGTTTTCAACTCCAAGAAGAATTATATAAAATAATATATATTTTTTTAATCTGCACAGACTTATGAAAGTATTTCCATACATTTCTTACAGTGGACAAAATGAACAACATGTCCCCTGAGGTTGCACTGCATCGGATCTCACCTGAGCTGCGACCCCTGCTCTGCAGTGTTGTTCGAAATGGTAGAGTGGGACTAGACTCTACAAATTGTCTGCGTGTGACAGATCTGAAAACTGGGTAAAGTTTTCCTAAACTTTATTTTATTGAAACATAAGCGAATGCATAAAAATTCGATTATACATAAATACATGGAGTTAGTTAAACATTTCTCTCTTGATGTTTACACATGTTAGTTTAGCTGCTGACATTTGTTTTGTCTTTGTCAGGTGCACATCCCTAACTCCTGGTCCCTGCTGTGATCGTTTCAAGCTTCACATCCCATATGCTGGAGAAACTTTGAAATGTGAGTAACTTGCAGTTATCTGCTTTTAATACTTGTGTAGGAATCAGAAAATGACATCTGTTTGTGAAATCTGGTGGCTTGTCAAATAGATAGATAGATAGATAGATAGATAGATAGATAGATAGATAGATAGATAGATAGATAGATAGATAGATAAAACTTTATTAATCCCTGAGTATCCTTCGGGAAATTATGGAAATGAGTAATTTCCCAAATACAAAATGTTGAAAGGTTGCAAAAGCAAAAATTCCGTAACAGTAGCTCATCAACATCTTACCAATTGCAAATAAAAATGCCATGGTTAATGACTCAAAAAGCAGGCGTTGGCATTGAAAACCATTCTATTTTATTGCCAGCAATTTTATCTTTCAACTCTCATTTACACATGTATTCTGTCTTGCTGACCATCTTTTGACCTTCATTCATCTCATTCATCTCTGCTTCAAACGCCACCTCTCTAGGATTTTTTCCACCTGCTCCTAACTATCTCTGCAGATGATAACATCATATTCAAACACATGGTCTGTGAACCTGTCCATCATCAGCAATCCTACTTCCTGAATATCCTTTTTGATCAAAGAGCATTGCTCAACTTGCATAGTTTGTACATTTTAACCTCCACCCCTGCCTTCACTTCCTATCTCCACGTTGCTTCCTCCTTCACCTTATTCACACCCATCCTGTATTGCTTCAAAACACCCCCAGAAAACCACTTTACAGTCTGCAACCTCTTTCAAATGTCACTTCCTTTACGTGATGTAATCCACCTCTGTAGGTCTTCCCCCACACCTTCTAAAATAAGTATTGACAAGATTCATTCCTGTCCTTCTGCGTTTCTGTTTTTCACTTCATGTCCATCAAGAACCTTCTTATCTTCTCTGTTTCCATCATCAACATTTTCAATTAAGTCCACTCCAACCATCAATGATTTACAAATAATGTCTGAAGACTTGGTTCACAAATGTTTTTGGCTTTTAAAATATTGGTCTAAAGAAATGAAGCAGCAGAGTAAAATGTTTGCCCGTCTGTCAATATTTCTGGCCTTGCTTCTCTCCCATCTGGTCTCCTGAACACAGCAGACATCTACCCTTCTTCTCTCCAGCACATCTGCTAGCTCTCTTCTCTTACCAGTCCCTGCTCTTATCTTCTTAAATTTCAATTTATTTTTATTAAACGAAGACATTTCCTGCAAAATGTCCTTTACAGGAATTTTTATGATGAACTTGTAGCCCCCTGACCTTATAAAATCTCCCATCGGCTTAGGAACAACTCTGAGGTAAAACCTGAGTTAGGGGAGGGGAGGAAACCTCACAGTGAAAGACAGAGGAAGGGATCTTCCCCCAGGATGGGCAGGCGGGCAAAAACACATTGCGATATGCACAATATACGCAACATAAACATATATATGTATGTATGTATGTTAGGGGTGTGCAAATTAATCATTTTGGATTGGTTTGGATCGAACTGAACCAAATCGGATCGAACTGGATCAATCATTTCATATTTTTTATGGATCATTCCTGAATCGGATCGTAGCCTGTGAATCGAGATATGAATTGGATCGTTATGTTAGTGAGTCGTCACAACCCTAATATACACTATATATACAGTATATATACAGTATATGGGGTGTGCAAATTAATCCTTTTGGATCGGTTTGGATCGAACTGAACCGGATCGGATCGAACTGGATTGATCGTTTAATATTTTTTATGAATCATTCCTGAATCGGATCGTAGCCTGTGAATCGAAATATGAATCAGATCGTTATGTGAGTGAATCGTCACACCCCAAAATATATATATATAATATATGTGTATATATATTATATATGTGTATACATATATATATACTTACAAGTATTAAAGGTATTAACATTTCAGTGTAAAGGAAAGGTTTACAGGACAGTGGTGAGACCAGCCATGATGGATGGATTAGAGACACTAGGAATAGACAGAAGACAGGAGACAGAGCTGAAGGGGGAGGAGTTAAAGATGCTGAGGTTCCCTTTAGGAGACACAAGGATGGACAGCATCAGGAATGAGGTGATTAGAGGGACAACACAGACAGGAAGGTTTGGAGAAAAAGC
>JAFBJS010007239.1:21188-38778 GCA_016785265.1 Paraplagusia blochii
TTTACAGGACAGTGGTGAGACCAGCCATGATGGATGGATTAGAGACACTAGGAATAGACAGAAGACAGGAGACAGAGCTGAAGGGGGAGGAGTTAAAGATGCTGAGGTTCCCTTTAGGAGACACAAGGATGGACAGCATCAGGAATTAGGTGATTAGAGGGACAACACAGACAGGAAGGTTTGGAGAAAAAGCTATGGAAGACAGATTAAGATGGTTTGGACAGTGGATACATTGGTAGAAGAATGATCCTAGAGATGGAGCTACCAGGTAGGAGACAAAGAGGAGATTGATGGATGCAGTGAAGAAGGACATGAAGGTAGTTGGAGTCAGAGTGGAATATGGAGAGGACAGGGGGAGATGGAAAATGTTGACTCGCTGAGGCAACCCCTGAAAAAAAGGGACAAAAGTCACTAAATATAGTCACTAACCTTAAAATAGCATTCATGCATTTTATAAATTCAACATTTTTTGCACGTGAAATGTATCCAATTTTTAATAAAAGTCTAGTTCAGGATGTGTGTTTTGAGACCTCAGGAAAATATACCTATATAAATATCTAACACTCGGTGCCTTACGGTCATGCAGTGACATGTAATAGTTGTGTCATCATGAGGATGATAGCAGGAGATATTTGTCCTGGTTTACCCCTTTGTACTTGAACAGTAGTTAGAGAGTATGTGTGTATGTGCCTGTCCTCTGAGTTTCATCAACAGACGAGAAACCCCGAGCCACAGCAATGTCTGCATCTCTAAAATCTTATGCTAGTATAAACATGTCTATGAACACTGTTCTGTTCTGTTTTATTCAATTAGATTTTTGCAGTGTAGTTTGCCAGCAGATCCAGACAATCGTTTGCCAGGAAATTAGTTTACTCTAGGATATTACTTTCCATTATTATTGCCAACCTTTAACACACGTCCTCACAATTTCTAAACAACAATTACCGTTTTCTTCATTCAATTCGGAATCGAATACCGATGTACGTAATTCGGGATTCGATCCCGTATTAACTAATCCGCATTTGATGCACTTTGCATTCACATTCATTTTGATTCGGTATTCGCTGCAGATTAGATACCCGCTTTGCATTCACACACGATAAGGGAGCGAATGCGCATTAGTCTAACCATATATTAAATGGTCCAGTTTCTATTGGATCACGTGGTTATATACCGAGATCTCGTTAATATCCGGTTTTATTCAACATGGATTCTGTCAACAAAGGCACGTGCAATTTTGAAAAAGAAATGGAGCAGGTCAAAGAAAGATCAAGGAGACGTATGAAAGCGATGAGAAGGAGACACAAAGAACGAATGATGAAGATAAGGAGAAAAAATATGAGGAAGTGTTTTGTAATCCTGTTCCTAGAGGTTGACAAGGAAATGAACCGCTCCCGTATCAGGTGGGAAAACATCGTGTTAGAATCATGGCCAGGCTACATGTAAACAGGCTGTCTGTTTACAAGTAAACAGGCTGTCTGTTTACAAGGAAACAGACAGGTGATTCGAGTCGAGCTAAACACGTGTGTGAAATCACGATGTGTATAGAGCATGTGCAAGATTTTACGAGCTCGTTAAACTAATACGGGTGTTGTTGTGTTCACACACACGGGGAGTGACAACCGTTTTACTTTTTATTGCTTTACACCCGTATTAGTTAATTTGGTATCGAAACCACCGACTAGAGGTGGATTAGTTATTGCGCATTAGTTGAGGAGTGAATGCACGTTAGTTTGTAAAGTGAACGCAAACGGGCAGCGAAACTGGTTTCGTGTTGCAGAGAATACTGAATTAATATGAAAACGCTAATTGTCTGTTTATCGATTTTGCCCTCGAATTGCCCCTTGGGGATAAATGAAGTTTTTTGAATCTTTAACCTTTATCAAATGGACTAATTTGATGTCTAAGTTTTATATTTTAATTGCCAGTGTTGTGACTGTCATACATGGCAATGGTGGCTAAGTGGTTAAGGAAGCGGACTTGGGTCCGCAGGGTTTCAGGTTTGAATCCACCAGCTACCAGGTTGCCACTCTGCGCCAGCTGCCACTGCGACCCGGCAACGGACAAGCAGAAGAAGATGAATGAATGAATACATGACTGGTATAAAAACATATGTCTATGCAGCTTTATAAGCAGTGCCCTCATTACACCTTGCAGGCTGTTTACTGGGTGTTATGCAGCGCAGGCTTGGTGCTTGGAAACAACCTGTCACAATAACTCCTTATATCAGTAGGACTCTTGCAATTGTCTGTTAAAGTCATCTTTCTTCCTTGACGTTGCAGCCTCTTCATCTGTCTCCTCAATGACTTTTCTACTCTGAGCTAAAAACCTTTCCAAAGCCTTTGTTTTCTGTGACCGAGTCAAGCATCTTGATGTGTATAGTAAGTAAGTGTGAGTCATAGACTGATACGGCAAAGAGAGTTTGGTCATTTTTTAAAAACAAAACATCATTCAGAATCAGGTAATAGATAAATAATCAAATTTTTGTATTATTTTTCGTGTGACCTGGTACCAATTGAACCATGGACCAATACTGGCCCGTGAGCCAGGGATTGAGGACCACTGTTCTAATCAATGTTTTTTTTATTATGTGGGGTCTCCAGTATATCAGGCTGATAGTGACCCTGTGTCATCCATCTCTAATACTACTGCACACATAATATACACAAGACACGGAGAAAACTGTTTTGTTACATATATATGGACCTTATGTGTCTATAGCCTTTATTTTGCCCCCCCTCTCCTATGGTATCTACCATGGTATCCCATGGTGCACCAGGACAGTGGCCTAGTGGTTAAGGATGCAGACTTCGGTTTGCAAGGTCCCTGGTTTGAATCCCTACCGCCAAGTTACCACTGAGCATGGCTGCCCACTGCCCACTTTGATGATGGGTTAAATCAGTGCTTTTCAATCCTTTTCTGTTACGCCCCCCCTCAGCATCGCACCGCGCCCCCACAGGGGGTCCGCCCCACACTTTGAGAAGCACTGGGTTAAATGCAGAGGCCAAATTTCATGTGCGCTGTGGTGTGAAACACAACGTCACAATGACAAAAAAAATAAAATTTCTTTTCTTCTTTCTTCTAATTACCACCATGTATTGTATACTCCCCAAGACATTCAAGTCTTTTTTCGTTTCTTGTTATAATTCAAGAATGATTGCATTAAATTTGATGATGCATGAATAAACAATGGAAGGCATCTCCACACCATTGAGACGAGACAAGAACCACTATTGAAATTACAAGGCTAAAGAAATCTGACTACAATCCAGTGAAAACACTAAAGATATAACGTGCATAAAGTAAAGATTCATTCATCTGCATCTGCTTATCCTTTACTGGGTTGCAGTGACAGCAGTCTCCACGACTGCCACCCAAATCACACTACACCATACTGTGAACCTCCCTGCGGGGATGAGCAACCTGGAAGTTATGTGGGGACTGTGCAACTCAGTGGCAACCTGGCAGCTGGTGGATTAGAACCTGAAGCCTTGCAGACCCAAATCTGCTTCCTTATAAAGAAAATACATTATAAAAAATGTTGATGTACCAATAATTACATGAAAATCTTTGTCACAAATGATTCAATTCTTATTATAGTGTATTCGTATATATTTATTTTTTTTATTTTACTCGCACATGATTTAACAGCACTTTTTGCAGATTATTGGTAGATCCTGATCTACCTCTTGGACAACCCTGTTTTATGGTTTACTGTTGCCATTTAAGGATCAAATTATCTAGAAGATATTAACATCACTGTATTACTATGAGCGAGTGATTCCATTTTAATGAGTGCCACAGTTTTAGCATTGATGTGTAAATCCTCTCAAGTTACCTGTCAGGTTTGTGTCCTGGTTTTCAAAATCCTCATGTTTTCTTTCCTTGTCTTGGTCTGAATCCCTGCCAGTACATAACTGACTCTGTTCCAGCAGTTTGTAACAGATTTATAGTCATTTTCTCCTCATTTGACTCCACAGGGAAAATGTTTCCACATGTGGTTGTTGTTTTTTTTCCTCTTCTTTTCTGTGGTTAAACAGTTGGGAAAAAGGAGAAACAGAAAAAAAAAGCAGAACAGGGCACCCTTGTAACACGCAAACAGTATTGTGAAACTTCAAAAGAGAACACTGTGAACAGCCACCGGAGCCAGGGGCCAAGTGATTTCCATTTGCTTGTCTATAACAGTAAAATATTTTTTTTTATCAGTGCAGTTCGACCTTTTAAGTAAACTAATTGTGACCTTAAAGACCCTTCTTTTTTCTCTAACGTTACCATGTAGATACTATTGCAAACCCTGTGCTAATAGCCAATAAAATGATAAATTCACGTTCAAACACTGTTTTATGTTTTTTTACAGGGGACATAATATTTAATGCCAATTATCCGGATTTACCTCCGGACTTTATCTTCGGAGAGGATGTTGGATTTATTCCTGATCCTTCAGAACTACCTGTGAGTATTGTTTACACAGCTTACACAGCTTCAGTAATGAAAATTTAACAATTATTGGAAAATTCTAAGAATAAAAATGTAGTACCTAAGTAACATCAAACACTTGGAAATGAAAATATTACAAGAACGCAGTGGTGGGCCATGAGGGACAGTTCTGCTGGCCTAAACATACCCAGAAAACACATTTATTCATAAATATTTTTAAATAAAATTTTATTATTTTTTCTTATTAATATAAAAAGAGTTTTTACATAAAAAAGTGGGATAAAAACTTTTTAACCAATCATATTTCAGTTAACTTGTGTTGTCAGGTTCCATGAAAAGAATGGACACAGCCTGTTATATAGCTATGCTAGCTATATGAAGGGATTCTCAAGTCCTGGTGTCATGTTATTATGAGGCGTATTAATTTGACGTCATAAATCTTTGACGTCACTGAAGGCCGATGGTTGAAATGCACGGCCCGCCACTGCAAGAATTAGATTTTTGCCTGAGAGCCATAATAAAGTTATTAATGGACTAGTCATTCGGTTCTACCTGCAAACCTGTAGCCGTGCGGAATTAGTGGTAACGCTTTGTCAGAAAGATGGTCGTAGACTTGCACTCAATAAGAATAAAAAATATATATGTTCTGCAAGAAACACTTAATTATCAATCAAGTAAGAAATTGTTTTTTATTTATCTATATCACTTGCCATAAGGTTTAACTAGCTAAGCAATTGAGAGATGGTCCCAACATAGCATGCCCTGAACAGTACTCGCGCTATGTTTTCCAGCCCATTCAGGTTCGTCAGGTTAGCATAGAAAAACAAATCGTCTTTAAAAGTACGAAACATTTCAACAAAAACAATTTTGTTATGGGAACATGTGTCATAAAATAAATCTACCCACGGGGCAAACTCAGTAGCAGCAGTTATTGTATAGTTACGACTTTCCATCCATTAACATCATGTTCCCACTATTGCAGTGTGCAGCTTTGTAACAAAAATATGCTGAGTCAGTCGTGCTGGGCCTCTGCATGTCTGAAAACTAGTTTGTAGGCAGTGATTGCATCAGCAGTGTTCAGTTTCAAAGAGGTGTGGTTTTTACAAACTTTACAAACAGAACAAGCTGCTGCTTGAGAAAAGGCAACAACAGATGATGTATTTTCCACATAATCTGCCTCTGTATTTGATTTGTCAGCTTTTTGTGTAGCTGATGGTGTGAATCCGGAGTGTTCAGATTTCCTAAGGAGTAAGATTGTTGCTGTTGAACATTTTTTAATGTCAAGGCAGAAATCAATATGTCAGAGAATCGCATTGTGGTTCCAAAGTTTAGTGGTTATTAAGCCTGACAAAAGTTTTGGGATTTAGCCCCTGAAGGAACCACAGACTTGGCGCCCCTATACTTTTCTCGATGATAAAGAGCTTCCTTAAACCTTAAAAAGTATTGATCAACAGTTTTTGTGTTTGGTGTTCTATAATTTTTTTTATTTTCTTTCTGTTTTTAAAACTTTAGTAATCCCTTTGGCGTATCATTCAGAAGATTATGCCCCTGCATTTAACCCACCACTGAAGTGAGCAGGGGGCAGCTGGCTGAGCCAGTGCCGGGGAGTAGTGTGTGCGGACAATACCAACTTGGCAGTAGGGGGATTTGTTAGGGGTCGCAGGGGCATTCAAACAGGGACCCTTGCGGACCCAGGTCCATTTACTCAAATGTAGAGGTTAGCATGCCTGCCTCAAAAACAGAGATGGTATATACCGTTTTCTCATTCAATTCGGAATCGAATACCGACGTAGGTAATTCGGGATTCGATCCCGTATTAACTAATCCGCATTCAATTCACTTTGCATTCACATTCAGTTTTATTTGGTATTTGGTGCGCATTCGATACCCGCTTTGCATTCACACACAATAAAGGACCAAATGCGCATTAGTCCAACCAGAGGAAATGTTTTGTAATCCTATTCCTTATAACGCAGCAACATATAGCGGTTGACAAGAAAATTAGCCACTCCGGTAGCATGTGGTGTCACGAGAGGTCTTCAGCGTGGTTTTACGCAAGATTTTACGAGCTCGTTAAACAAATATGGGTGTTGTTGTGTTCACACACACACGGGGAGTGACAAGCGTTTTACTTTTTGTTGCTTTACACCGTATTAGTTAATTCCGTATCGAAACCCACGACTAGAGGTGGATTATTTAATGTGCATTAGTTGAGGAGCGAATGTGCATTAGTTTGTAATGTGAACACAAACGGGAAGCGAAACTGGTTTCGCGTTGCAGCGAATACCGAATTAAGTGCTAATGTGAAAACGGTAATAGAGTCCTGGGTTAAATTCTCAGAGTAACCACATGATTTGTGCTTGAACTTTTTTAATGTAAAGTTCAAGTGTGTATTTGACAACATAAAGCAAGTTCTTCAGCGCTTCACGGCTGATAAGCTACCCCGGTACGAGGTCAGCACTTTAGTCAGTTGATCGTAAGATGGATGATCAGCGGAATCTATCACACAAAACAGGTGCTAAAATCATGTAATAAAAAGCTAATGAAATGCTGCTGCAGGCTACCAGATAAGCAGTGCTATTTTTGATGCGGCTCGGAGCAGAGTGTCTGAAACCCCCTGCTTATTTCAGGGTCTCATAAATCCAGTTTCGCCTATGAGGAGAAGTACCTCAGCGCAACCGGTGCCTGCAGCTCATTACTTTGTTTATTTTTCACTTGCGGTCTCACTGTGTTCCAGTCGAGCATTCAGCTGTCTTGCTGTTTGAAATCTCTCTCACCCACTCATTCTTTTTAGTGTGTATTCCCTTTTAAAGCTTTCATGTCCCAGAGGTTACTCAGATTGTTCCCCACAGTATACTGTAGAAAAGTTTCACTTCTGGCACCGAGAGTGAGAATCTTCTCTAATACCAACCAGTATCATTTTGCACACTCTATATCTTTTGGGATCTTTACAATCAGAACTTACCAAAGCAGCAGCCAATCAGGATCAGTTTACATATATAAACTCACTGCTAGGCGAACTGTAGTCCAATTTCTACTGCAGTAGTAGAAGAGTAGTCATTGTTAACCCAGGCCTGTCAAATCCGGCATGGAAGTCATCTTCATGATCATCAAGCATGTTCTGCATAGTTTTGAACCTGATGCTCTTCCTGACACTGCCCTCACCAACTTATCCGGCCATGGCACCAGCAGTAGGAGGAAATAGAATGCAGCCCACAGGTCTTTGGCTGGTTTTTGCTATTTATTGCTTGTATTTAATTACGCTGGAATCTCTTGACTCAGACTGTTTATTAGTTCTTAACAAAATAGGTCCCAACATGGAACCATGGGGGACACCTTTTGCTATCTGGAGAAATTGTGAATACAGAAGGCCATAAATCAGTTCTGCTAGATTTTTTTTTTAGAACCACTTTAAGGTCCTCTGAAAAATACTTTATTTTCATAGTCAGAAATAGTTTGTGGTCTGCTGAATCAAATTTCTCAACAAAACGGGCAGACAAAACAGCACTGTGCTGTTTTCTAGCACAAATATTTTTACTTTTACTTTGAAATCAGCATTAATGGTGCAATGACAGCAAAATAATTAGATTATCAGCAAAATATTTTTTTGTAAAAGTGTACAAAGAATATATTATAATTATATTGCACATATAGCCGTATCTACTAAGTGATTAAAATACCTGGATCAGGATTGCCAGAACTGATTTATTTCATTATATGTAAATATACATATAGGTTTATTGTAATCAGCAGCTCATATGTATTAGTACCATTTGGAAAGTGAGTCTATGACTGACAAGCTGACTGACAATTTTGACTAATGCAATGTGAAGAACTGCACTGATGAATAATGTAGAGATGAGTGGCGCCATTAAGGTTTTGTTAGCAACTGTCATTGTTGATGTCGTCAAGATGCACCGTCAAAATAATACACCAGCACCATAGACCAAATATCACATTCATATGTATTTCGTTCATTTATTCATCTATTACTAGAGAGTAAATTAGTAAAATAAAAGCACCTTACAACCTCGATTCATTCAAAACCATATGTACATTAAGTGTAATTACGGTCTTGCACAGACACAGAGAGTGTACGCCATTAAGCCACCATTCAACTCCCATTAAGACGATAAAGTGTGAGGCTCAGCGTTCTCTCGTCTAAAAATAAATCACTCATTCTCACTGGTGAGCACTTCCTATCTGCAGCTCTTGCTAATTCCCTGTTACTGTTCTAACAATGGACCTCAGGTGGCCCATAAAGCAAGATTATGTCGTCCTGGGCATAGCGTACCAACTGTTGTTCAAGTTTCCTTCCTGCTTTTGGGAATAATCTGTTCCAGCTTTTATTTAAGTTTCATGTTGGCACTTCTAACTGACAGATCTGGGAATGCTATTAGTGTCGATGCTATTGTTTACTACCAAGTAAAGTAGAAGGGGTGGGCCACCACTGGAAACTGTCCTTATCGAAGAAAAAAAAAAGGCCAATAATGATCCGACACATCCTGCAACTACAGACAGTCAGTGAACCGCATAAGAAGTTGTAAAATTAGTTTGTTCTACAAATTGTTTTATGTTGAACGTAAATAGGACAGATCACCAAAAAATGCAGGGCTGAGAACGCCAAGTCCCTTTAACACGTGTCAAAAGTAATTTACCATGATCTGAGACTTGGCACTCCTCAGGGGCAAAGCAATATATGATCCTACACTTGTTTTAGCTTAGACTAAGAGATTAATTTAATACCTAATCGTTTTTTTCCAAATATTTTAAAAGACTGATTTATTGGATCAAGTTACCAGCATCCAAATCACATTAACAATGTCAAAACAAATATTTTCTCTTGGCCCAATTAATTATCTCGTCTTTTCAGATGCCAGAGTGACGGCAGTTGGCCAGAGATGCACATTGGTTTAGGGAGTGTTCAGGCGGATGGTGAAAAAACAAAAAAATTGATTCTGTCAACTTGGATGTATTTAATGTAAAGGTTCCCAATTGGTTATCACCTAATATTTCAAACGACAGCTTGGAATAGACCGCATAAGGGAGTAAAACCCTTCAAGACAGACCTGGGCAAACTAAGGCCCGGGGGCCGGATGCGGCACGCTTGACATTTTAAATCCGGCCTGCCAAACTTGCCCAAATTACACTTTTAATTTATATTATCATTATCATTCCGCCTTTTCCCTGCAAAGTCAGCCTTTCCGCCATTGATACTGTAGAAGAGGCTAAAAGCAATTTGTGTTTATTCAATACTTAACTTTATCTTTTATCTTAGATCATGCAAATACTCAATCTTTTTGACTGTGACCTGGCCCGTGACTCAAATTTTAGTACCGCCATGTGGCCCTCCAGTCAAAATAATTGCCCAGGCCTGGTCTAAGAGATACTAGTGGAAATACTAGGAAATACTTCCCTTTCACTAAAAGTATGTTTTTAAAAAGTATGATTTATACTGTATATGTTATTATTCATTCTTGCTATTATTTGTAAGCACTTTTAATAGGTTGGCGTGTGATCGTATTTATCACCGTCACTCACGCTGGGAATCACATTACTGCACTTCCTCTACGACTTGACATTTTCACTAGGACATCCAGCTCATAACTAATCTATTTTTTTGGAGCTCTATTGCTTTTCCAGGAGCCTTGGCATGACCGTTACCTCCTTCCCTGCTTTCGCTGTAATGTTTCATACATTCTTTTGAGATTGGACGAACCGTGCCAACATGGACCTATTGTCTGTAGTTGGAATAACTGGTCCTGTGTGTAAACAACACCGGAGGAGAATAAAAAAATATAATAAAATCGAAAAATCAGAAAGAGGAATCTAAGCCAGTAGTCCCAAATAGTGGTGCTGGACACCTCTGGGGCCATGGATGTGACATGTCACTAGGTGGCAGCAACTTATACAGTGGTCTGACCAGATAACACTTTTCATATTATCAGGCTCTTGATAGTATTTCAATTTGCTGTGGTGTAAATCGTGGGGAGAAGCAGAGGTCAATAATTCACAGAGCATTTCAAGTATTCATGAGAGCATTTGCTATCTTTTGTTTTCCTTTTGAGATAATTATAATTACTTGATACGGTTGAACTTGCACATCAGCAAAAATAATTTACAATATCATTCTAGACCAGGTGGGGGCAATCCGTTTGGATCACAGTCCACATTAAGTCCTAAAATTTGATTTGGGGGAGTCACGTCACGACCAGATAGATGACACATTCATGTGAACCAAGACTTTGAAAAGTCTGAGGCTATAGTGCAGAAAAGACAGAAGTATTAATGAATTAATAAAAATCTCTACATAATTGGGTTTTACTATTTGTTTTTATTTCAACAGCTTTAATCACATTAAAATTCTATTAACCTTTTAGACATGTTAAGCACTTTAACATTTGTACATTTTGTTTGTTTTTTTTTCTCTTGTTCAACACGTAGACTGACACGGACTGCATGTCCAGTAAATCACCATAACATTCAGTTATAGTTGCAATGATTTATGATCAGTACATTTATACAAGTTATCAGCTCATAAAGTCATTTTCATGTTTGGAGCCTCCCATGCAGAGGGAATCAGAAGGATTGCACAACGCTATTGCCAGATTAACATTTGACAATTTCTCTTATGGAAATTGGCCTAATTTGTAAAGCAATCTTTGATTATATTTCTACTTTCCAGACCCTAATACCTTCCACCCCCCAGTCCCTGTATCTCCTTGTCCTTAGTTTCAACTGATACTGATACTCTTTGTCACAGTCCTGACACAGCACTTTCCAAGTGTCTGCTCTTTCTCTGCTGAAGCCGTAGGGCATTGACTGGCTCTTCTTCAACAATGGGCATTTTTGTTTGCTTTGCGCCTTCATTTTGGGGAATTTTAGCAGCACTAGTGAACCATTGTGGATCAGGAAGTGTGGTTACCATCCCTGTCCAATCAATCTATTTGAATGATTTACCCGTCAGTCGCAGAAGATGTAATCTAGATCGGAGGTTCTCAACTGGTCTCACTCTGGGACCCACAATTCTCATAGAATTCAAACCAAAAAAAATTAATTTTCTAAAAAAAAAAGAAACTTTGAAAAATCACTTCTTTTAACCTACTAATTTTATTCAGAAGAATCTGTCTTTCATGCTGATTCATATGATTTTGATTTTTGACCAGCTGTTAACCCATTCAGAACGGCTCTGCGACCAACTTTTGGGTCGGGACCCACCAGTTGAGAACCACTGATCTAGATGTCCCTTGATACACATTTAGGCATTGTGTTTGAAACAGGTTATATGGGTCATTTATTAATTGTTTATGCATTTCTTGTTTTGGGGGAATTTTTTCTGCCTTTATAATGGCTCCCAGGTGTAAGTTTGACTTCGCTGATTTTGTGATGTGCTAAATTATAACATAACCAGAGTAAGCATGATAAACCTACACTACCATTCAAAGGTTTAGGGCCAGCCACAATTTTTTCTTTTTTACGTGAAAAGTCACACTTTTAGTTACTGCCTTGAGTTGTAAAATGAATAGAAAATGTAGTCAATATATCGACAATGTTTGAAATAATGATTTGTGGTTGAAATATTTTTTTTTTCAAACTTTACTTTTGTCAAAGAATCCATAGAAGCAATTACATCATTGCAACTGATATATATGCAGTCATGGAAAAAAATGATTAGTCCACTCTTTCTTTAATTTCTTGTCCATTTAAAAGTCTGCTTCCACTTAATCTACATTAATCTGAACAAATATAATAACAACACAAAAAGGCTCTACTTAAGTTTAATTTCAGAGCTGATTTCTCGCCATTTTACATGGTTTTATTGACAGTGACAAAAATCACTTCCGTTCCAACATCACTAGCAATAACATTGTACTGACAAATACAGTGCTTTTAGTCATTGCGTGGTTTTGATTGTTTCCCCCAGGTGATAAACCTTTAGTGGAACAAGGCATTAAGATGAACAAGGAATTGAAGAAAACAGCAGAGTGGGCTAATCATTTTTTTTCCATGACTATATTCTAGTCATCCAATAGCCTTCTGACACAACTGTTCCTTTATAGCATTAGTCATTTATCACCAAAAAAACTTTGAGGTTCTTGGATTAAAGGTGAAGTTAATATTTTTTGGAATTTTTTTTGACACAAAACTTATGAAAAGTTAGCTCGATCTTTTACCTAGCGAAATGCCATCCATAAATGTAAACATTATCTCAGAACATTCACCTTCTATCACATTTGCTGCCTCTTCTAGCACTTGGTCCAGTGGAATCCTGGGAACCCCGAGTGTTTGCTTCGGTTGGTACAGGAGCTCATCCAGCAATACCACAGCTACCAGTGCCAGCGTTTGCAGGAGAGCTCCAGGCTGCTGTTTGAGTACGACAGTTTACTGGAGGATCCCAACTACGGACGCAACATGGAGATTTATGCTGGACGGAAAAACTGCTGGGTAAGTTACATATGATTTACTGCATTTTGAGGGTGGAAGTCCACAATTAACATTCATTTCTGTATAGAAATATGTCTTATCTTATCCATGAAAGCAACTGCAACTACACGAAGGATACACAATTTTGCTGTTGTTGCAATTAAAATAGATATATCAAGACCTCTCTATCAATTTAACCTATTTTTTTAAGGATCACTAGCTACTTTTGCACTGATTTCAAGCCACTGCATGAACAGTGTTTCAAGAAGATTTGGACGACTATGGAGACAGAATAGTCTCAAAAAGAACACGCGCATAAACATGGATCCGCGTGCATATTCTGAGCAGAGCACACAAACAACGCTTGACACGTTAAAATCCGTTTATAAATTAATCCAAATATGTTTGTGAATTGTGGTACGTGCATGCAAATCGTGCTTGTAATTTGTGAAACTACGCGCACGCTAATTTGTATTTTTTGAGACGTCTTGCGCCGACCAGATTTGTGAGCGTAATTTTGCTACGTCAATCCGTCACCAGCCAATCAGATGTTTCACTCGTTTGCAGCCAATCACACGGCAGTGTCCCCACGAGGGTCCGTCTGTGACGTCTCTAAACTGCGTCCAAGAACCAAGTTTACAACCTACAATAATGGCGAGCATTCAAGTGCAACTATCATGTGATAACATGCTTACATACTTACACTCAAACGCTCGCCATTGCCACTTCCAGATGCCATTTTTGTGCAAAATTACACTTGCAGATCTGGTCGGCGTAAGACGAGTCTCAAAAATACAAATTAGCGTGCACGTAGTTTCAGAAATTAAGAGCACGATTTGCATGCGCATACCGCAATTCACCAACGTATTTGGAATAATTTATAAATGTATTTTGACGTGTGAAGCGTTGTTTGTGTGTTCCTCTCAGAATACGCACGCGGATCCATGTTTACGTGCGTGTTCTTTTTGAGACTATTCTGGCTCCATAGACGACTGCAATCACTAAGAGCAGTGTTCCCAAAAATGCAAAAACATGGAAGCAGGCAGAGCAACAGGCTGGCTGAGAAGAGTCTAATGCTGATCTACCAATGGTTCTGACCAAGAAACAGACAACACTCGAATGCAGCACTCTGAGATATTGAAGTTTCTACATGATTTCTAGAATCTTAAAAAATCCACTTACTGGGGTCTGGGCTAATCAGGAAGAAACAAGAAGAGGAATCACTGGAATAAACAGGAACAGGAAGTTGAACAAAAATACAAAACAAGAAGCAAAGAACTTTGTGGCGTAAAGGACAGACTTAGAAATACAAAACACTGACCACAGGGCAGCAACACCAAACCTGACCTGGGTGGAGGAGGGAGGTATTTATAGTCGAGTCAACAGGTGACACCAGTGAGACTAATGACTGAATGACTAAAGACTCACTGATTAACGCAGCAGAAACAGATGTGGGGAAGAGACAAGGACAGACCTCATATTAGTGGATATAAATGCATGTGCATGTAAACTGAGTGATGTGATGTTTTACAAGAAATACATATGTATTTTTTATCATTGGCTTAAAACTAGAGGGATTGGTGACCCGAAAATTTAGTTTTAAGCAAGTGGACTAAAGCTTGAAAGAAATTGCATTCCTCAGGCATTGTCACAAAGTGAATATTAAGGTCTTTTACTGATGAGTAAGCAAGTTAGATTGAGATATTTTGGGAACGTGGAGAGATGAAAACAACTGGAGAAAAGAGTCAGGAGTGATGTTTGATAGAATATAGTCAGCTAAGGTGGAGGGAAAGGTTTACAGGACGGTGGTGAGGCCAGCCATGATGGATGGGTTAGAGACACTAGGAATAGGTAGAAGACAGGAGACAGAGCTTGAGGTGAAGGAGTTAAAGATGCTGAGATTCTCTTTAGGAGAGACAAGGATGGACAGGATCAGGAATGAGGTGATTAGAGGGACAACACGGACAGGAAGACCACGGAGGAGACAGATTGAGATGGTTTGGTCAAAAAGCTAGAGAAGACAGATTAAGGTGGTTTGGACAAAGGAGGGACAGTGGATACATTGGTAGACGAATGATCCTAGAGATGGAGCTACCAGGTAGGAGTCAAAGAGGAGATTGATGGATGCAGTGAGGGAGGACCTGAAGTGAGTTGGAGTTAGAGTTGAGGATACAGAGGACAGAATGAGATGGAAATTGTTGACTCGCTTTGGCAACCCCTGAAAAAAAGGGACACACCGAAAGGAAAAGAAGAAGTACCTGTTGAGAGAAGGGACAGTGGATACAATGATAGAAGAATGATCCTAAAGATGGAGCTACCAGGTAGGAGACAAAGAGGAGATTGATGGATGCAGTGAGGGAGGTAGTTGGAGTCAGAGTAGAAGATGGAGAGGACAGGGGGAGATGGAAAATATCACTGAAAAGGGGACAAGCTGAAAGGAGAGGGAATAGAAAGGAGACTCGTGAATTTATCTTACTTTTTCCATCCCTTCCATCATCCATCCATACTTGTCCATTAGTTGTCTGAATATGAATGCATATACATGTCCTCATCTTGGGCAGAACAGCTCAAACTCTCGTATTATTCACGTTTTATTTCAAGAAAAATAAGGAATAGGACTTACCAAAAGCTACTGTATCACAAAGTCACACATTTTTTTATTGTTATAATTTTTTTTTTTTTTTTTTTTCTTCACAGACAGGGGAGTTCTCAGCCCGGTTTCTTCTGAAGCTCCCAGTGGACTTCAGCAACATCCCAGTCTATCTTCTAAAGGTAGGGTGTATTTCATTTTAATGTCTGACTAAACTTCTGTGTAATTTCTCTCTCCCTTAACTTCTTCTATTTCCTTATTTTTCGCTCTATTTCTGTGTATTTAAATCTATCTCCTCCTATCTGATGGTAACGTGAAGGAAACAGCTGCTAAGATTACCATCACATCAGTCTGACTTCCCTTCCCTCCTCTCTCCTCCCCGTACTCCCCCCTGTCTTTTTCAGTCCCTCTCTCTCTCTCTCTCCTTCCACAGCTGCCTTGTTACTCAAGATAGATTTTTTTTTCTGAATGTTTTAGACAAAAAAAGGCAGACCTGCCTGGAAGCCATACTGTTGACAGTTTTTTTTTTTTTTTTTTTTTTACAATTTTCCTCCCTCTTCGAACGTGTCTGCTGTCACATGGTTTTCATGCAAATGTTTTCAAAAAGGTGGGCAGAATACACCCTGACACCTTTGGCTGCGAGGCTGCAGACACGGTGTTGCCTAAGAGGATGAGTTCATTTATTTACAGGTTTCATTACTAAAGCTGGGGTGTCACTGTGCCGCCCCGTCACCCTGATCAGCTCTCGTTTGCACACACTCTTTCACACCACTGTGCTGTATTTGGCAGTTCAGGTAAACATAGTATCACTATGCCACCAGTTGAACATTGAAAAAGAGTTTTGACAAAAAGTCGTGAAAATGAGCCCACACCTTGTCCACCTACAGGTAGGAAGATGATTCAAACGTGGGCAGGGACGGAGAGAGGACACCGTAAGGCTTGTTAGATTCCCATAGGCTTCTATACAGATTCCGGGGCGCCGCGCCTAAATCCCATAACATGAATTTTGACAGCAATATTTGTTCAATCTCTACTGAATTACAGTAATTATTGAAGCAATATCTGCAATTTAATTTTTAGATTTTCAGGACATGACATACTTACAATGAAATTTAACTTTCCTTAAATTAATTAACAATTTTAACCGTGATTTTACACATCGCTCACCATCTATTTTACGTTGGCTTTAAGTCTGTGATTTTTTATTTACATTATTATTTTTATGTATACATTAGGGGCGTGTAAATTAATCGGTTTGGATCAAACTGAACCAAATCGGATCAAACTGGATCAATCGTTTAATATTTTTTATGAATCGTTCCTGAATCGGATCGTAGCCTGTGAATTGAGATATGAATCGGATTGTTATGTGAGTGAATCGTCACACCCCTAGTATACATACATATATAGTGTATATATATATATATATTTATATATATATATATATATTTTTTTTTTTTTCCCACATGTTCAAGAATTGAGTCAATATATCACTGTCAGACACTCATCATAACTTCCTGTTTTGCTGTTTTTTGGTCTTTTTTTGAGACAGAAGTCCTTCAAATGTAAAAATCAAAATGAGCATTTGAGACAATTTTCCCCGAAAATATTTGGTCCATCTCTAAATTTTGCTGATGCTGGTAAACGCACTTCAACACATAATCATCACTCACATTTCAATACCAGTCTCTGTTTTTTAGCAAAACAATGTTCACTTCAGGTGTCCAACTTTTTTACTTTTTATTTGTTAAAAGATATGTTTCTAAAACGTGATAAAACCAGCTCTGAAATGAAAGGACATGCTGGTAGCCAGGTACTGGTGGGCCGAGGTCACTCCGTAGACCCTCATTTGAATTATTCCCCTCTCAAATCCAGAAACATCTTTGCTTGAGGATGGAGTGTTTGAGCACTCGAGAGGAAACGTGTTCAGACATGGACTACTTTAGAGAGAGTGAACATGGAGATGCTGCTGGTAGGTGCAGAGCAATGGAGGACGACTGTTACCTGAAGCAAAGCATCTGCACCGTCTGTGCTCACCACAGTCGACATGTTTACCTTTATGCATGAAGTGCCAAGCCTCGGGGAGTTGCTACTTTTTTATTTATTCATACATTTATTTGTTGATTTTAAACTGGTCGG
>JAFBJS010007239.1:39448-50339 GCA_016785265.1 Paraplagusia blochii
AGTACATTATATATTTTTTTTTTTTTTCAAAAAGATTTATATATGTATATATATATTGTTTTTGTCATATATATTTATATATATATATATAACAAAACATATATATATATATATATATATATATGTATGTATAGTACATATATACATATATTTATACATATATATGACAAAAACAATATATATATACATATATAAACCTTTTTGAAAAAAACAAAACATATATACTGTACTGTATACATACAGCACATATACAGTATGTATATATATATTTTCTGATATTATTTCTTCTTTTTCTTAAAAAAGACATTAATAAATTCAAAGCGCAATGAGAAAACATTTAATATTATCATCTTGTTTAATATCTTGAATAAATTAATTTATCTCCATCTGCTTATCTGTTGCCAGGGGCAGTAGTCTCCACCACAGTCACCCAAATCACACTGCACAATCAGTGCAGTCTTCCTGTGGGTGGTGACTCCTTGGTTAGAGCAGTGGCAGCTGGTGGAAGCCAATCTGAAGATGCATTTAATTAATTAAGTTAAAAAAATCACACCATAATGAAATTGCTTGCATTATTTTTATTTTTTTTATTATTTTTTTTTATTCTAACGTGGGTTTGGGTCCACAAAGCTTCAGATTAGAATTCTTAAGTTGCCAGGTTGCCACTGAGGTGCCGTGATCATATCACCATCCCGACCCACATAAGTCCCAGTGGGGTCAACCCCCCACAGGAAGGTTTACAGTTTGGTGCAGTGTGATTTGGATGGTAATTGTTGAGATTGCTGTCCATGCGACCTGGTACTAGATAAACAAATGAAGATGAATAAACAATTTTATAAATTAACGTACTTCTGCAGCTTCGGACAAGTATATACCTTTTTACTATTTACACTCATGCATACTTCACTTAACCGTACCTTAGAGACACATTTGTTGTCAGTTGCCAGTAAACGTAAACCTCTGTATCTTTACTCCCACGTAAGCATTACACAAGAGCTTCACTGTGGATTTAGAATCTTCATTTAACCTTTGATTGTAACAACAGGATCCCAGTACATGTTAAATTGTTGATGGCGGGATCAAACAGCACGGTTAACTAACAGGTCATTACTGATTAATGCAAAGAGATCATCAGGTGGGTGTTAGTACTAGTAAGACGGCTGATATTGGCGAAAATGATAGAAATCAAACAAATGAATTCATTATCACACATTTCACAGAAACAGATGAAAAAACAACATTTAAACATTTTTGACCAATCTTTCAGAATTTATTCAGGCGATTGATTTATTACTGAATGTATATTTGTTCAAGATTATATCTGTATTTTATTACTTGTAGAGATTTTAGAATGAGTTTTTAGATTTTAATTGGATTAGGCTCTAAGAGGAATTATGGTTAGGTCTAAGTGTGGGGTTTATTACAGGCTGAAAATCCCCCTCGTCTTTGGCCTGGGGTCTGGGGAAATTAAATTATTCTGAAAGAAATATTCTAAAAAAAATGTAATCACTTTTTTGGCCAATAGTTAATATTTATGAACTAAAATTAATTGATAGACAATCAATTTTTATGGTTGAGAAGACAGGAATTGAAGAAAATGTTTGCCTAGAGATTGTCAGAGTTTTTTATAACAATTTATCCTGGGCTAATAAAGACCTATCTATCTATTTAATGTTAAATGTCTTTAGATATTTAGGGAGGTGTGTAAAATTACCAATTATATCTTATGAATGAGAAGACAGGTATTGAAGAAAAGACAGATTTGTATTTACTCCATATGATAATAACAAATGTTTCTCTCCAAAGATTGACGATGATACTTAGATATTTTGTCCTTGTATTTGTAGGGCTGTTAACATATGTTTTCAAGTGCTTCAAGAACCTTAATAATGCAGCGCAGAACGTAGTCCAACTTCCGCCAGAATGCAATTGCAAGACCCGTATGCTGGTTGTTGGAGTCACAAACTTAACATTAATTGGTAGTAAACAGAAACGAGCCTTGTGTTCCTAATTAAAGGAATGGAAGCAGACACAAAACAGGACTCTGGATGTCCTTGTTCTTAAAGGAAAATCGGGACCTAAAAATAAAAGCTAATTGAAACTGGCAGAGCAGGACTGTCACTCAAACTAGATTATATATGATATATTAGGGGTGTGCAAATTAATTGTTTTGGATCGGTTTGGATCGAACTGAACCGAATCGGATCGAACTGGATCAACTGTTTTTTTTAATGAATAATTCCTGAATCGGATCGTTGCCTGTCAATTGAGATTTGAATCGGATCATTATGTGAGTAAATCGTCACACCCATAATATACACTATATATATATATTAGGGGTGTGCAAATTGGTTTTGGATCGGTTTGGATCGATCGTTTATTTTTATGAATTGTTCCAGAATCGGATCGTAGCCTGTGAATCGAGATATGAATCGGATTATGTGAGTGAATCGTCACACCCCTAATATAGACTGTATACACTATATATATTAGGGGTGTGCAAATTAATGGTTTTGGATCAAACTGACCCGAATTGAAGTAATGCAACCTCTGGCATAGATAAATAGATAGATGCATACATACATTTCTTTTTCTATATAAATATTTAACAAAATTGCCACATTCATTTCTGTACCAAAAATACATAAAACCATGTTTAATACAGTGGTACTGGATACCATTAAACCTGTTACTAATATATAAATAATAATATAATAAATAATCCATATGCTGTATATGTGTGTATAATATACATATCAAACATTATCAACTAATAATCAAAATAAGCCAGAACTACTGTTTTTCGCGATACCTATCTCGTTTCCACATAATTATTACTTCATCGTAAACCGCTCCCGAGGCTTTGGTGTTTTGTACTTTTTTTTTTATACGGGCCCAGCTAAAGTTAACCCTGTCATGTGGCCGTTCAGCTTTTGAAGAAGTTGTGGCTGAGTATGAACTGTTGCATCACATGATCTGTATTTCATAAGTCTTCACGTAGACCTGGAAAAAGAAAAAAAAAAAAGAAAACATGTCGCAACCTTTTATGCTCTGACACACATGAACACACACATAACACATCTGCGTGCTCTGGCGTGCATGCTTGTGTTTTTTTTTTTGTTTTTTTTTTTTTATTAGACCAAGTGCGCGAGATGAAGGAGACTATTACATCATCAAGTATGAATGCAGCACCCAACATTTAAGCTCCATTTAGCCTATAATTAGGCTCAGTCACTCATTACAGCTGTCTTTCCTGTCAATACTCTGTTGTGTTACTTGCTCCGGCATGACCGAGACTTGCTGTTTCACGATTGTACTTGTGTTACCTACAGTGTGTGATAGTCTGAACTCTTGGTTGTGGTTTTTACCACATGGCTAATTATCAGACGGGGAAAGCCGGTGCCAGATAAGGGAACTGAACAAAATACGCAGATTCTGGGCATTGACCCCAAAGTTTCACAGAACAGATGAAAGAAAAAAAACAAAATACCCTATAAATACCCCAAAATACCCATCAATCTTTGTTCTGTCCTGCATTGGTACTTTCACAGTTTGGGAAAACGCTTAAAACAGTGCGTGACTATTGAATGCTTGGTGCCAAAGCAAGTGGTTGTAATTTGTGGCCTTGCCGTGCCCTTGCACGGTAAACACTGACTAAGAGCTTAGGAATCTTAAGAGCTATAAAAAATTGCAGGTTACTCCCATAAGGCTCAGGGTGTTGAGCTGCTCCTGGCCCAGACTTTTCCTTCTGTGTCTCTTTTTCTTGTGTTATTATTGTTCAGCTTCCATCGGCACAGTTAAAAACAAAGCAAAGCACTTTTTTTTGTCACATATAACGCTGTTTTCTGTGTAGCTTTAAAAACAATTTCAACATTTAAATGTTGAGGCAAACGTAGGGCAATGGCCTAGTGGTTAAGGAAGTGGACTTGGGTCTGCAAGGTCCCCAGTTTGAATCCCCCTACCGCCAAGTTACCGCTGAAGTGCCCTGAGCATGCAATCGTCCCCACATACTGCTCACTTTGATGATGGATTAAATGCAGAGGCCAAATTTCGTTGTGCACTATGGTGTGACTCACAACGTCACAATGACAAAACAAGATTTTTTCCAATTCTTCTTCTTCCATCATCACACAGCTGACAAGAAGTTCTAGATTTACTGTAAAAAAACAGTCAGGAGACAATGTCAAACCATTCATTCGTGCAGTACATTAAGTGTAGTGTGATAATTGGAAAAATATATACTTTTCGTTTTTATTTTCCTGTTAAGGTCTCCCTAAAATATAGATATATAATAATTACAAGTAGCAAAAACATGATTGAATAATTTGGCAATGTAGAATGCAATTTATACAATGTAATTTAATATATATTTGTATATATATCATCAATAAATACAAAAAAAAAGGAAGTGATATAAATACCTAAATTCATCTGTCAACCTTGAGCGTCTGGAAAGGCGCCTTTAAATGAAATATATTATAAATATATTTTCTCCCACTGCAATGCATGGATACTAAATGAACCTATGGGTTTGTTGAACACTGCTCCATGCTGTCAGCCGTCCTGTGGATGGTGAATCCAAACAGTTATGTGGGTGGAGACGGTGCTATGATCAGAACACATTCAATGACTTGTTAAATCGTTTGATACTCCTCTTCTTTTCCTTTTGGCTTTTCCCATTTTTCAGGGGTTGCCACAGCGAGTCAACAGTTTCCATCTCACCCTGTCCTCCACATCCTCAACTCCAACTCCAACCACCTCCATGTCCTCCCTCACCGCATCTATAAATCTTCTCTTTGACCTTTCTCTTTGTCTCTTACCTGGTAGCTCCATCTCTAGGATCATTCTTCTCCCAATATAACCACTGTCCCTCCTCTGAACATGTCCAAACCATCTCAATCTGTCTTCTCTAGCTTTTACTCCAAACCTTCCTATCTGTGTTGTCCCTCTAATCACCTCATCCCTGATTCTGTCCATCCTTGTCTCTCCTAAAGAGAATCTCTTTAACTCCTCCATCTCCAGCTCTGTCTCTTGTCTTCTACCTATTCCTAGTGTCTCTAATCCATCCATCATGATATTGTTATCATGACCATGAATATTCATTAATCATGAATATTGTTCCTTTTATGTGTAACAATTTAGGGTTTTTTTTTTTTTTTTTTTTTTTTGGTTTTTTTTTTTTTTTTCAGATTAAAAATCTGTGCAGCACTGACTTTATTTGATTTATTTTAGTCTCCTGCGTGGGGCATAACAGTTTGCATGGTGGGCTGTATTTGGCCCATGGACCTTGAGTTTAACACAGCCCTTCTCAGACATACACTTCAGGAGTCCCATTAAAGATTAGATAATTTGCAAACACACCACACAAACATAGTCAATTGCAGCACAATTTAATGTATTACACCTACATATACACGTTCTTGCTTGTTAAGACGTTAAGGTTCTAAAATAATAAAACATTGTTAAAAGGTAAGTCATCTACTGTCTATTTACTGTTTTCTTTAGATATTTAGGTAGGTGTGTAAAATTACCAATAACAAGTACTTTCACATAAAGTATGTTCTATTGATAATAGGCATCAAAATGCAAAAAAGTGACAAAATTGTATTAGTATTGCTCCAAAGTTCTGGCAGGATGTAAAGAAAACTTTGCTGACACAGCCATTTGAAATTCTTTTGCAAGATGTTTAAGGCAGTTGCATAAGAAGGAGATAGTTTGCGTCGTTGGGTTGTGCGTTTGTTTTTTGTAAGTGTTACATCACTTCCTGCCGCGTTGTCTTCATGGTAGGCATGGAAAATTTTTATTATGCTTTCTGCAGTTTTTCTTTGCAATATATATGGAGGGTTTTTAATTATTGAGATTTTTCTGTTGTTTTTTGTTTTTGATATTAAAGACGGTCTATGTTTTCCATTTGTCTAATAACACCTTTTTCTACTCTACAAACAGTCCAAATTGCTAGGAAACATAATTAATGCACTTCAGAGAAGAAAAACATGTTGAAAAAAATTTGTATTTGTTTGGCGAACCCACAAAGCTGGTATAATTGACCTTAAATACAAGTTCTTAAATGTAGGCCTGTGTGCCAGGTGGTTCAACATCTGGCTCTCCATGACCTCTTCTGTTAAGGGAGTCTTACTTTCATCACACTGGGTGGACTGTCATGAAAGAGAACAAAATGAGTTGGTTAAATATCAAAGGGCACCTGTGTGCTGCTCAAGCAAGAGTCTTAAAAAACAAATGTTGTAAATAAATGGTGCAGGTGAACACTAACAGTGACAATATATTTATATTCCAGCTGTGTAGTAAATACAGTGCTACAAAAAATATGTTTAGTAAAGCAGTTCTTGAGTTTTTGTCATAGTTCTATGTAGTTTGATAGAAAGGTCGCCACCTTTTACAATATTTACTATTAGTACAAGCATTGTGTCTTCTTCCTTTCCTCTTGTCCCCTTTTCATGGGTTGTCATGGAGAATCGACTTTTTCCATCTCCCCCTGTCCTCTGTATGTTCTACTCTAACTCCAACTACCTCCATGTCCTCCCTCACTGCATCCATCAATCTCCTCTTTGTCTCCTACCTGGTAGCTGTATCTCTAAGATCATTCTTCTACCAATGTATCCACTGTCCCTCCTCTGAACATGTCCAAACCATCTCAATCTGTCTTCTATAGCTTTTTCTCCAAACCTTCCTGTCTGTGTTGTCCCTCTTTTTCTTCTCCTTTCGGCTTATCCCATTTTTCAGGGGTTGCCAGAGCGAGACAACAATTTCCATCTCACCCTGTCCTCCACATCCTCAACTCCAACTCCAACCACCGCCATGTCCATCCATAAATCTCCTCTTTGGCCTTCCTCTTCGTTTCTTACCTGGTAGCTCCATATGTAGCATTCTTCTCCCAATATAATCACTGTCCCTCCTCTGAACATGTCCAAACCATCTCAGTCTGTCTTCTCTAGCTTCTTTCTCTCCAAACCTTCCTGTCTGTGTTGTCCCTCTAATCACCTCATTCCTGATCCTGTCCATCCTTGTCTCTCCTAAAGAGAATCTCAGCGTCTTTAACCCCTCCACCTCCAGCTCTGTCTCGTGTCTTCTACCTTAGTTCTAGGCTTGTGTATCTACATCATTAAAATCTATTCATTACATTCCTTACTGTCTTGCGTGCAGGCAGGACAGGACAATATTTATGCACAGGCCCAATAGAAAATGTCCTTACCTATCCTAAGTATCCAGGCACAACAAATATCTTCATACTCACCACTACAGAAATAATGATTTAACATATCAAATAAATTAACATAAAAACTACAACTTACTACCTATTCCTAGCAAGGCAAGAGACTTTTTTTTTTTTCAAGAATTAGTTTTTGACCATGGTGTTATAAACTTTTCACTCTTGATTCCCCAGCACTTATCTATTTAATTCAATCTGATGAAGTTTTTTGCTAAACACACAGGGTTTTGACTTGAAACTGTTACAATACTGTTGTCTATTCCAAAAAACAGTTACTTCGAGGGCAACTGGAAATAGTAGGTTTCTTGAAGACATTTCACCTCTCATCCAAGTAGCTTTTTATAGCTGTTGGCCAATACAACGCATGCACAGTAAACTATTGGCTAATTTCACCGATTGCCTCATGCATCGTAGCATCTCACAGCACCTCCCCATGTCTGTCAGCCGTTGTTGCGTTCACTTCACTCTGCGTTGTGTAATATTTTTTTTAATCTATCTTATATTTCAAATCTACAACTCCACAGTGTGGGGAGGAAGTTTGTAAAGGTTCTTACTTCGCAATTTCTCCCATCTTGCGGTGGGTCCTGGAGCGCAACTACTGCGATAGGAGAGGGATCACTGTACAATACAGCAAATTTAGTTTTTTTTCCCATACCACATCAACATTCAGGCACGATTTAAAAGATGAAATGTACTGAATTCTACCCGACGTCTGGTTGTGATTTCCGAGGCTGAAAAACATTGCCTAAAAAAATCTTACATTTAGACACAATTGTTACGTTTCGGTGTCGTTGAAGACGAGGTAGGACCCAAAAATGCAGCACTGGGAGACTTTTCTCTAGTGGTCACAAAATTTAATTACAAAATAACAACTAAACTTACTCACACAGTACATGTACTACTCATAATGTAGCTAAATAGTTTGGCTTCTTCAGCCCAAACCAAACTTCACCGTTAGCGGACGCCACAAAGACAACAGCTCCGAACACGACATCTCAAGACAATGAACCAACAAGAACTGAGTGAAGGACACTAATTAACTGCTGTTCACACTAATTAACCCACACAAGGTAACAGGGGAAGGGATGGACAGACCTCACAACAATAAGCTAGAAGGCATTCAACAGGATGAATTGTTGTAATACCTTGAAATGATATCATGTTTATGTCCTTGTTGTCTGAAAAATACCCCAAAGTACTTTTCATTAGAACTGGTACAGTTTTTACTGTTGGCCCATATGAGCATGCTGTAATCACCACTGTACCTATCTTCACAGAGATGTACACAAATACTGGTAGTTATGGAACAGGTATGACCTGACGTGTAAATCCTAAAAATAGTAACCCCACAGAAACCAAAAGGATCCTTGTTCTCGTAAATATCAATTTGAGGTCAGTGACGCATTCACTGTCAAATACACACAAGGCCAAACAACCATTCCAAGTTCAACTTGTAGTTCTGTTGTAAGCACCTCCTGCATGGCTACATTTACCAGCGCCGCCGCAAAACATTAGCTGCTGTATCATGCTGGTCTGGCTGGTTTAAAAAAAAAAGAAAAGAAATACAGGTCATTGTTCAAACTAATCTTCCTGTTAAATAATCCTGTCACGCAACATACCGTCTGTTCAGACCCTGTCCTTAACATTTTAATACCTTTAAAGCACAATTGTCAAACTCAGGCTCGGGGCCAAATCTGGCCCTCGGTGTAGTTATCATATTTTCACGACTATAAGGCGCTCATAAAAGTCTTGGATTTTCTAAAAGATTTTGTTCAAAATGTGCGACTTTAGTCCACTGTGCCCTGTGTGTGTTGTTGTTGTAAGGCGTGCGTAGTAGAGAAAACCATGAGAACGTTAAAGGGGGAAGTGTGGGCGTGGATTGTTTACAAATCCCTATAATCATGTGTGTATATGAAACTGAGACTAGTACGGTGCGCCTCATGGTCGTGAAAATACGGTATATTGGAACTGCGAGATCCTACTGAATGTCTAGTAGAGTTGGCCCACTGGTAAAAATAAAAAATAGAATTTGTAGTATTAGCAATTTTTTGTTGTTGGCCTGTGAAAAGCTACGGATTTGGTTTGTATCGTTTATATAAACTAAGATAAATAGCGAGTAAACGTCATGTATAAAACCTAAAATCCTACATTTCTAATACCCTTTATGACGTCACCCACTTGGGGAACACATTATTGTAGGGAAAAGGCAGAAGTATAATGATATTATTAATAAATGATTTCATATGGACAAGGTTGGCGGACCGCATTAAAAGGCTTAACAGGCCCCATCAAGCCCCCAGGCCTTAGTTTGCCCGTGCCTGCTATGCACCATTCCATTACACAGAAGCCTAGTATGTACTCCACTCTTGACGTAATACAGTATAGTACTGCATTACTCCAGGGCACTCTCGACTACAGTAGTGGTCAGACAATCATTTAACTTTTTTGATTTTTGAGTGTCGTTTAAGGTCAGTAAACACAATCGGAATAAACACATAAGATGCAAGGTATACCGTGGATGAAAGAGGAAATTATAGGTCTTTAATTCTTCTTTATGGTCCAGAAGTTATGCCATTCTTGTTGTCTTAAAATGTAATCACTGTATAAGCTACACATTTTGCGTAACCTCTTTAGGGTGCTGCACCAGCCCTTTGCTGGCTGCTCTCAGGTCCATGTTGACCAGGAATGTCCTGGGGCTGGAGGGGCAACAACTGGCTGTTGTTTGAGGAAGATTCCCCTTTGATTCCCACTCAAATATGGAAACATTCTCCATTTATCTGTTTGTATCCTCAGATTAACACCGTTTCTAGCTTCAGTGTCTTTGGAGAACATACCCCTCCCCCTTTAACACATCTGCATTGCTTATATCAAATTACTTCCATTTGGCCTACTTTCCACACCAACAATATATTACGATTTTGTAGGTTTTATTTATTTATTTTTTTGGTAAATTCAAGCATTATTTCAATTAGATCACTAATTCTTATACCATTAATGCAGGTTTTACTGTCATTACAAAAGAAAGGATTTTCTTAATATTATGTGGGGACAATACAATAACATAAATATACCTCATGAACAAAACTTCTGTTTGACTTGACTTGTTGACCACTCTGTTCTGTGTCATCAGTGTGGAGACACTCAGTGCATTCATTCAGTAATTTCTTGACATGCACAAGCGTGCTGTTTGTCTATTTTCTAACATGCTTGACTCACACTTGTGGCTGACGGCCCTAGAATCATACACTTGGGATTCACACACAAAGGACAACCAGGCCCTTATCATCGCAGTGAAATGCTATCAATGTCACACTATCAGTCATACTTGGTCACACGTACGGCTTGTATTGGACAATCGGCGTGTCTCGTATTTTAGGTTATACTTACTCATTCGGGTTCAATCATTTTAGTCAAGACACAAGTATTCTTCTTTTTCTTTCGGCTTATCCCATTATTTCAGGGGTTTCCACAACGAGGCATTTCCATCTCACCCTGTCCTCCGCTTCCTCAACTCCACCTCCAACCACCTCCATGTCCTCCCTCACTGCAACCATAAATCTCCTCTTTGTCTCCTACCTGGTAGCTCCATCTCTAGGATCATTCTTCTACTAACGTGTATCCACTGTCCCTCCTCTGAACATGTCCAAACCATCTCAATCTGTC
>JAFBJS010007249.1:554-12992 GCA_016785265.1 Paraplagusia blochii
TTTATAGTGTATATAAGCAGTTAAGAATCCAATTGGTCCACTGTAGATGTTGGTCCACCATGTCGACAGACCTTGCTCAGCTACTTTGGTCTAGCACACATTGCGTAACAAGATCTTCGGAGTGAGATGAAATGATATTAAGGTTCACACTATGTCTAGCCTGCATAGACATAGGCACACCCACCTTGCATGGAACATAACGTGATCTCTTGCATTATACATGCTTTGTTTAGGACAAAACTTTTTTTGATGAACAACCCTATATTATTTTTTCACATTGGTAAAAACATTGTCTTGATTTTTTTAAGCCTCAGGCACTGTTGGTGAAAATTTAAGATTAAATTGCAGAAGGTTGTCAGGTGTGCAAGGAAACTCTCATATGTGCGTTCTCATCACCTTGTTATCATCTTCACCATACAGAACAGGATTGCCCCCTTCTGGGAAAGTTGGACTTGAGGGCGGAGAGTCGGAGAAGCAACTTAACACATCTGTGATGTTCCTGTAACAGAAAATGTGTCAGTTGTGCATCTTTACATAATCAGCACATGTTGGACTCTTTCTTTTTTTTTTTTAGCATGGACTTACCTGACAAAGTCCAGGAAGGAGTGGAAAGAAACCATTGCTCCCATTCGCTGGCAAGGTGGAGTAAAAGACGTGTCAAGAAGAACATCGCTCACACTGGATACGTGCACTATGCCGTAGTGGTTTAGGTTGGATGAGAATGACATCCTGTAGGGTTTTGTAAAAGGACAGTCATTGTAAGAATCTGGTATGACATTTACATCCACCTCTTGGATGAAAGCCGTTACGTCTCAGCTTATTGGTTAATTAAAATACTGGAATTTATTCACAAGCAGCAATCTTTTGAAAGCTCTTTGTTATTAAAAATGGACCAAATCAAACCAAACATTTTTTTTATTAACACCACAGAAAACAGAGCTAACATCAGCGCATGATATCCAGATTCTCTAGATTATTGTCCCGTTAGTAAAGCCCATTTTTGTGTATCAAAAACACAAATCCAGAAGGAAATCCATTTTCCAGGGTCAAAAAATTTGATTTTGTTGGGTGTTAGTCTTTTGATTGGAAGGAACCCTTGTAAAAGATACACCCGAGATGTTTTGTGTGTCAAACCTGTTTGAGTTCTCCGATTTTGAGACATTTTCCTTCTCAGCACCATCATCCGTACGGTTACTATCTTGTGGTTGTGGTGTAAGAGGATGGGAACTATTTTCCTGCAATTTAGTTTCCACGGTTTTTGTACTGTCCAGGATTGGAGCAGATAATTTCCTGGCAGGACAGTCACAAGCTGAAGTTCAGGAAATGTGCACTCACTCACAGCAGGGTGTTTTGTTTGCCTGACAGTTCAATTGTGCACTTGATATCACCACAACATCAACACGCATACAAAACTAACAAGCACCAAACACTCTTTTCACAAAGACAAAAAAACACACATTTGACACAGAGGCTAAGATTTTTCTTAAAGCCATGCAGTTGACATTGAAAGCCTTGACCTGACTACAGTCTGTCTTCTGGATGTCTTTGCCTTGAGGACATAATAACTCTTTTTGGCGAATTAAACAAGAGTCTATTGTTTCAAATTCAATGTATCAAATTTTACAATATACCTTTCCTAGTTCTGCACTTAACTGTGTTTTAATATTAATATGGGCAGATAAAATAGTAACTTGTTTGACCAAGAATTTCTGTGTTGAAATTTCTAACCACAGTTATTTTTACAAATTTCTCACAATATTTCAGTATAAGCTGCAATAGTTTGTCATAATTCCTTGTTTAAACACATTCCAGTGTATGTGTGAACTGTTTAGAATCCATTTGGCCCACTGTAAAAGACTACAAGGAGAATTCCTATGTAACTGTCACTTAAAGTAAAACCATGGAAGTAGCCATTTTGCTGCTGTGATCAATCTACTGAATCAAAATATTACTATGCCAAAAAGAAGGTAGTTCTTCAATGAATTATTCGCCATGAAAAATGGACAGATTTTTTTTTTCCGTAGTTAACTTAATTGTTAATTATAATTTAACAATTATAAATCATAAGAACGATAATTAATTTTATTTTGTAGTATTGGGATCAGAGTGAAAAGAAACAATGGCATTTCCTGCATAAATGCATTATGGGTGAAGCTGTCTTATGTTTTATCTATTTTTATACAATTTTTTTCATGCTACCATGCTGATTTTTCTGCATGATAGCATGCAGAAAAATCTCTCCACAACCATGGAGAAGAAGTATTAATATATATATTTTTTGTACAAAAATCTGCTTCAGTGAACATGTTTGCTTTGTCTTTGTCAGAATAATTGTTTTGTGTGTAAATAGAAGAGCAATTGCTTTATTTTTACACACACACACAATGTGTATTAGTAACATCAGTGAGTGATATTAATTTTACAATCGATAAATAATCAATAAACAACAACTATATTTTCTCAACCGAACAAGAGACTCGTTGTTGAAATCACCAAATAAGTCATTTTTCTTGTCTTGAATTATTGTTCTGACCATGGGGTTAAACTACAATCACTAGCACTTTATGCAATTAAATGGATGTTTACAACAAAAGAATTTGTACAATACCTGTTAAGTGTGGGGATGTTCCCTCTGCAATCAAACAACATTGATTACTATGTGGTTAGTGGGAGGCATCAGGAGAGGAAGACAGTCAAGGTGGAATGTGCGTCTAATAGGTATTTTATGTATGAATGGAGGCAGTGATATGTGGATATATAAAATTAACCACAGATAATATAAGGTTGCTTATTTTTCACACTAAAATAATTGAATGAAAATTTCATATCCTTTTACATTAATTTGTAGAAAACAAATAAAACAAACTGCTTTCGTCCTGACAATATTCTTAGACACAAACTACAAAAACCCCAATACCTACTTGTCCTGAAGTGAATGCCTGATAAGGGTTGTCACAATGCCAACAGTGAGAGTTTATTCAAACACATTCAAACTTAAGCATGCGATTAGAAAGACATAAGCAGGAATTCTATCACAAGCCAGAGCTGACAGGAAAAAAAAAACACAAATTGTTGTGAAACTGACCGCATAAGAAGAGACAAAGTGGGTAACAAACAAAATAGTCACGATCAAAACAAACAACCACACAAACAGAACATGGAATTAGTGCAAACATGATGTTGTGGAGCTGGTATTAAATCAATAACGTTGTACACAGTTTTGCTCTTTGTTTTAGATGTCTTCCAAAGTCCCAAGGAAATATGACACGGGGTGGGATCATTTTAAGTAAATCGGTGAGGCTGGAAGCCTTGTTGCTCACTGTACAACAGTAGTTCTTAACCTGGTTTCCATCAAACCCCAGGGGTTCGGTGAGTCAGTCTCAGGAGTTTGGTGGAGCCTCTGCCATGGAGGTCAAGACACTGCAGAGGTCAAGACACACCGACTCACCCTACCAGAGTAGGGTTCGGTGAATGCGCATATGAAACTGGTGGGGTTTGGTAGCTCCAACAAGGTTAAGAACCACTGCTGTGCAATCTTTGATGTGATGGAAAAAATGTAAAAAAATAAACTATCTTTGCTAACATAATGCGCAACATTGACAGAGATGATAAGCATGAGGGCGCCATAACACCATGGACAGTAGGGGATGTCAACTTAGGTTACCTACTCTACAGACAATGGAGTAATACTGTACCGTCATCACCAGGGAGAAAGCAGGCAAAGTTAGCCACCAGATGGTGATAACAGGACATAGCTGCTTATGCTAATGCTTCAAGCGGTGGCTAAAGCAGGCTGTTGAAAAACTGCCATCAAGGGATAAATTGGCCGTTGATCACAGCGGTTTACACACAATCAGGCTCGACGGCGCCATCAGGGTGGAGCAGTGCAGAGCAGGTGAGGGACAACATGAAAGCTATGTAACATAACATTTACGCCGTTACCTGTTGGGATGTGAGGTTGGCAGCATGAACTGGAACTCAACGATGCACGTGTTGTCCTTAAGCTGTCGATGCTGGACACTGTTGAGCTCGTAGGCAATGTACGCTCTGCGCACGTAGACCTGTAGTCATGTAAGCACCACCAAAACCACAAATAATGAATACATTTTTAGTTTAGTGGACAGATCTTCTGACTGTATAATGTATGATCATGGAGCTGTTGTAGGGCCTGCTATGGTCATAGCAGGCCCTACAATTGTGTGTGTGTGTATATATATATATATATATATATATAATTATATATATATCCCCCAAGACGGAGAATTGTATTTTGGTCTGCCTAAATTTTATATATATAATCTATTACATATATATTATCAGAATTTCAATTTCAACACAATCACTGACATACAATAAGTATATGTTTCAGTTGTTTTTACAATTGGTGAATTGGTTCAGTGAAACTAGGTTTCTTCAAGAACAATATAATAGTGGTTTCACATTCAAAATAACTTCTGCACACAAACCGGTAACAGCTATTCAACTTAAAAAAAATTAAAATGCAGAACAAACAGATCTCACCTCCAAGGCAGCCATCCTCACTACCTGATTGCTGTGGTAGAAGAAGTTGGGCAAAACATCAAATATTGATGTCTCCGACAGGATCAATTTCTGGAAAAA
Source organism: Paraplagusia blochii (assembly GCA_016785265.1). Taxonomy (NCBI): domain Eukaryota; kingdom Metazoa; phylum Chordata; class Actinopteri; order Pleuronectiformes; family Cynoglossidae; genus Paraplagusia; species Paraplagusia blochii. The sequence continues at coordinate 5,175 of JAFBJS010007249.1, forward strand.
AAAAAAGGACATTACCAAATGTTATTAAAATTGTGCTATAACATCACATCTACTTTGGTTCTTCACTTTTGACTACCTGCAGGTTTTCAATGCAGAACTGGTGTCCGTACATATCAATAGCAGACAGGAAGATGGACTCCACTTGGTTGTGTCGCAGTTCGTAGCACGGAAGGTGGGAAGCGATTAACACCTGCACAAAAACATACAAAAGCTCTGCAAAAAAGGACCAAGGCAAATAGGGTTCTTTCCTTATTGTGCTGGGCGTCACTGCATTAACTGTTAGCAATTACTGACACCTGGTGGTGCAATTCTTGGAAGCAGGAAGTTGGTCCAAGCTTTTGAATTAAGATTAAATAAAATAAGGGTAATTGTTGTGATTATCTTTAAAATATGAATCAGTTAACAGACACTTGCAAGTATCTCCATGTTTCAAATCTTATTTATTTCTCACAGCAACTTCCAAAGACTTTTCAGGCCAATGTTACGACACGACACCTGACTGAAATTATTTTTCGTATTGAAGAACAGCTTTTAAAACGCTTTTATTTTGGTTTAGACATAAAATAAAAAAATAAAAACAGGTAATTAACTCAAATCATTTAAGTAATGAAATTAATTAACTTATCTGACGATGAACATTAAGATTAAGCAGCCATGTACGTTGTCAAAAGTAACGTCTGACCTGTCGAGCACGCAGTGCTACTTTGGCGTTCGTTGTCTTGCTGAGCTGAGTGAGTTCAGTCAAAATGGCCATCAGTTCTTCAGTCAGGGTTGGTTCACGACCACAGAGCTGGTCCTACAAACAAAAGGACAACATTACACACCCAAATCCCGCATGCATACCGCCAGTTGGCAATCACTGCATTAAAATGTATATAAATGGCATATATCTAAATTGCAAAATGTAATATTCTACTTTGTGCTTTTGAAGTAAAATAAAGAATAAAAAAAATAGTAAAATTAAGCAATTAAGACTTACAATCAGCATTGTAACCACCAAGTTGCGCTTGGTGACTTGGGCATGGGAGGAGATATAGTTGAGCACATTGGCCATATCACCTTTATATTCTTCACGCAGTGCAAACACGCATTTGTCGTAGTGCCCTGTAAAATGGATAAATAAGTAATACAATAGCATTGTAAAAAAAAAAATAACCTTAACATATGAAACAAAGAGCCAGCGTTGTATTGTTCACCATCAAGGATTGCCAATTTTAAGATGCAACGGTTTTTAAATGTATGGCATCAGCAGGATAGTTAAAACATTGTTCATGTCAAAGCTTTGCAACTTAAGCAAATTCTCTATGTGAGCGAAAGAAACATACCATTTTGAAACTGGACCTCAACTCTCAGGTACTGCCTGAGCAGGTCCATCACAACTGCTTTCATGTGACCTCGGATACCACTGCGATACCTGTTGGACACAACAACAGAGATGCATCAACAAAAGAGAAACTATTGGTTTTATTCAACAATGAAAGACATCACTTCACATTTTAGAAGATCTCCAATTGTTAGGAATCTGTGAATAACTGTTTAAATGGTACTTATTATAATTAAATACTGAGGAAAAGATGCTCTAAAGACGAGAAAATGCTTTGATTGGCTGTAAAATTATAATTTTAAAATTATCATCCAATGTCTGAAAGTGATATATGTTGATTCCCAGCTAGAATTAAAAATTCAAAGCCTGTATAATAATTTACATTTGTATTGGCTGCACAAGATTAAGAGATTGAGAGAAAAATACCTTCAGTGCTTGAAACAAAAGTTGTCAATAACTCAGAACACATCATATAACAAAACCATTTGTTATGGTTATATTACATGAACATCTAAAAAATGTTGATTTTCTTTTGTCAGGTAGGACACAGGATAGGGTTTGCAACAGAAAAAAATCTCATTGCAATATTGTCTCCCAGTAGAAATGGTTTTCTTACAATAAGTGCATGTATGGTCTTTATAAAGATAAGTAATTTGCTGTAAAAAAAAAAAAAAAAAAAAAGATCCCTGTGTTGCGATCCGAGGTGATGGACTTACTTCTGCACCAGCTGCACGATGCTCTGTGTGTTCATAAAGAAAACCTCCCTCTCAGACTTCTTATTGAGAGTTGCAGCATGGCTGTCCAGGATGTTTGCGATCTAAAAAAATAAAACACATTTTACAAAGATTAGTCCAAACAGTTCAGATAATAATTGGAAAACAGTGGAGAAGATGGTACAACTGCACCAATCAGAATGGGTTTTACCTGCTGGCTTGGGAACTGACAGAGAACGGAGGTGATGTTACTGGCATACTGGGCAATCTCCCTTTTGATGGCGTTCTCCACAGCAGGGGGAATACGACCGGACACACTGGTCATGATGTCTTGTAGCTCCAGCAAAGGTAAAGAGGGGTCACGCATGGTCTTCATTAGCCTTTCCACCCATTCTTTTAACTAGGAAAATATCATTTAATTAGTTGTTAAAAAACGGGGGATGGTAAAAGTGATATAAATGTGTCTTCACCGACAAAAACAAAACATTACCTTTGCGCTGAAGAAGGGTTCAGGGAGACAGAAGCCATTCATGATGTGCACAAGGTGATCAAGTGTGTTGTGGAAGACTCTGTGGAGCTTTTCCCCTCTCAAAGCAACAGACTGAAGAGGTGGCAGGGTACCAGTAAATAGCTCTGCCTACAGGACAAGAACATGCTTTTAAAAATATATATATTTAACAGAGTTAGGTACAGGTCGGAGTGTATACAATGGGATGTCACAAGGAAGGAGTTTCCCCGTCCTCATACTTTGAACTGCATTGTTTTGCAACAAGCCAACCTATGCCCCAAAAAGGGGCATCTGCTCTATAACATACAGCTTACAGGATTAAAGGACTTCAAGTGAGGCAACTGCACATGGACTTTCTCTCAAAAATGTTTCAAGTGGAAAGAGGATGATGTTTGAAACAGTTCTCGACTTGCATTAATGTTGTTGTTATTCTCTTCTTCTTCTTCCTCATCTAAATATACCATTCAAACCATCTTGGTCTAGCTTCTCTAGCTTTTTCTCCAGACGTCCCTAATCACCTCATTCCTGATCCTGTCCATCCTTGTCTCTCCAAAAGGGAATCGTAGCATTTTTAACTCTGCCACCTCCAGCTTTGCCTCTTGTCTTCTACCTATTGCTAGAGTCTCTAAACCATACATCCTGGCTGGCCTTATAACTGCAAACCTTTCCCTTCACCTTAGCTGACTCTCTTCTATCAAAAATCCCTCCTGACTCTTTTCTCCAGTTGTTCCATCCTGCCTGTACTCTATTCTTCTCCTCTCTTCCACAGTCTCCACAGCTCTGAACAGTTGATGCTAAATCTCTAAACTCCTGCACCATCACCACCCTAACCCTAACCCTTGTAACCTCACCATTCCACTCTGCTCCCTTTCATTCACATTGTTATTGTTGCAATAAAAATTCCAGATTAGAATCCCAAATACCATCTTGACAACGTCTGCACTGCACTGCCAGTTCTTTCAGCTTGGTTATTTGTTATTCTCCTAAACTCGGTCAGAAAAGAACAGAAATATTTTCCAGGACTCGTTACCTGCTGCACTCTGCTTGGGTCGTCTAACTGAAGCTTGGCAATGACACAGCCAGGTTCCAGTGCCGATCCAGCCCTTTTAACGTAGTGTATGCATCCTGAATCGGCTGTTGTAAGAGTCATTACCATCTTCATCACCTGCAATTCAAGGAAAGGTCACAAGGTACACGCTGATTATACGTAACTGTAACCCGTCAGAAAATGTGTACATAGATTTCTCCAAAAAATAAAAAATACCTCTATTTCAGCATAGCACTGGCCAGCAAATAAGTGCCCGCCATCTTCCACTGTAAACTGAATGAGTTTTCCAGCTGATGGAGATCGTAGCAGTGACGGATCATTCTCCTTCTCAAATACACAAGTCTTGTTTCCAATAGTGATGCGATACCTTCCAAGGAGAATGAATGAAAATTTCATGGGTCAGTGAAAGGGAGCAGATATGTATTTAGATATGATTGTTGCGTTTGTCTTTTCTTACCTGTCCACCTCTTCCTTCATGTACGTAGTGTAGCTGCTGCCATCGTAGGACAGAAGAAGGCCTCCATCACTGAGCCTATGTACATCGACCTCAGCTGACGAGTTGTTCATGATGACCACATAGGAGTTTGGAGACTGTCGTGTCACTGTTAGGGCATACTTAATGCCTTCATAAATTAGCTCCACTTCCACAGTGTTGAGAAGAGTGTGTGCTGACAGCACTTGCCCCCTGATCAGAAGGAGAAAACAGTTTAAAAGTATATTTGTAATATTTGTTTTTACCCAAAACTATGGCTTCATATGGAGTCTTCAATTACCTTTCCAAGGAATGCAGGAAATTAGACACACTGTTCCTGAATTTAACATCGGCCACATGAAGGGCCCCACTTACAATCCCCAGCATGGTATCAGGGCGCTCTGCCTGCATACAACAAATATGTAAAGATATTCATTGTTAAAAAATGCAAGATGTCTGATCTTATCTGTAAAAACGGGATCTGCCAAAATATTGTCATCGTTGGTAATGTATCAACAATCCAGACAGATTCTAGTATTGATATTTTGGCAATGCAATACTGTCTGCATACCTGCATTTTCTCAGAGATTAGTCTGTCTAGCCAGCCAGTGTCAATGCTGTTGTGTTGGAAGCTTTCTGTCTCAAGAAGCTTGATAAGATACTCCACTGTGGTCCTGAAGTCTCCTCTGATAGACAGTTCCTTTAGAGCCATTACCATATTGCTTCAAAAAAAATACAGACCAAGGTTAAAACATCTGTGCAAAAAAAATAAATTGCAGTTAAGTAAATATTCAGCAACAACAAAACAGACAAAACTCACGAGATGGCTTCTTCACGATTCTCTCCCCAAGAGAAGCAGTGTCCAAACTGGGAGTCAGCAAACTCATGCAGCCCCCCAGCAGCCGCCACGCTGAAGTAGCCCCACACATTTTTGTTGCTCCGGAAATTTAGCTCTTGCACTGTTCCGGAGCTTGGCTTGAAACCCTGCAATCAAATGGAATAGGTGTTTAGCTTATCGATAGGCTGCAAAACAATTGTGAGCAATTTGTAAAAAAAAAAAATTGTAACCTATAGCTTTAGCAGGAAAATTTACCTCGTCAGGATTTTCACTTGTGATTCGTGCTGCAATGACGTGACCTCGAGGTGACGGGGCTGTAGACAGATCCTCGAAGTCGATGGGAGTGTCTCCCCAGGGCTGGACACCGTAAAGCATCCTGATGTCTTTGATCCGATAGAGGGGGATACCCATTGCAATCTGAACAACAGTGTGGTTTTTCACATGGTAAATGGTTTTGTGATGTGGATGCTGAGATTTAAAATGTAAAAAAAATATGGCACCAGCAATTGGAACTAGAAAAAAAATTGGCTTGTGATCCACAGATAAACTTTAGTACAGATAAAGCCTAGAAGGCACTGCTTTCTAGGTTTTATCTGTACTAAAGTTTATCACATAATGCAGCCAGGGTTTATTTTTATAGCAAGATAAGGATGCCATTTAAAATGTACCTGTAATTGGGCAGCAGGCAAATTGACGTCAGCCACCATCTCAGTACAGGGGTGTTCCACTTGCAGACGAGGGTTGAGCTCAAGGAAGTAGAAGCTGCCATCCTGACTGTACAAGTATTCTACTGTACCTGCGCTGACGTATCCCACCATTTTAGCCAGCTTTACAGCACACTTAAGGACAAGAGAAGGTATATTAAATTTCTTTTTTTTTTTTTTTTTTACACAGTTCAATATTAATAGCTTGACATTAACTATGAGAGAGAAATACCTTTTCCATATCATCAAACACATCAGATGTGGCGATAGTAGCTGGAGCTTCCTCTATAATTTTTTGGTGTCGCCGTTGCACAGAACAATCTCTACCAAAGAGGGAAATGGCATTGCCGTACTGATCAGCTAAGATCTGGACTTCTAAGTGACGAGCGTGTTTGGCAAGCTGCATCACAAAAATTGGGGATCCTGGAACTTCTGTTTGGACCTAGAAAAGTATATTAAAACCATGGTTTTGAATCATATTGTAAGATATAGTGAAGATAAATGTTAACAAACTTAACATACAGTCTAATCCTAAGCATTCAGAGTAAATGTCGGCAGTGTTAATATTTTTACCTGTCTGAAAAGGTTAGGGAAATCATCAGCAGTGTTGACTTTACGGATTCCTTTCCCTCCGCCTCCCTCAGAGGCCTTCACCATTATTGGGTAGCCAACCTTCTCAGAAGCCTGGCAATTAGACAGACACCTTTTCATCATACATCCATCAGTGACATGGAAACCCACTAAACCATGAATAACTTTATTTTGCCATTGTAAAGAATCATGTAAGAGGGCAGGCTTACGTTCAGGCCATCCTCCACATCCTTGATACAGCCGAGATTATATACATCAGGAGGGACATTGACGGTCTGCTTTTTTTGACTGTTTTCTGTCCAGTCAACTGTCAGGCCTATGAGCAACACGACACAAAAGCAGAGACGTCACAGAGAGAACAATAATTGTGAAAAGTACGAAAAAGAGTAAAAACACAATGATATGTCATGACATGTCATGTCATCTAAGAATACATTAGCAATACACTGGCAGCAAACGTCAATATTTGACCTGTAAACATATACATGTCCCAAACAGCCTCTGTCATGAATCGTCATCTTTATGAACTGAGAATTTTTTCACATGGATCCCCAATTTTAACTCGGAACATCTCTGGAGACAGGTATTGTAAAGGCTCATTGATAAAACTTCAGGGTGGATTTGCATCAGTGACTACACTGTAAGTTAGAATCCTATAAATGCACCAAAAGGTAAAAGACAAATGCAGCATTAAACATTTCAGAGTTTAGGTGAAACTGTCATCATTATCAACAATTTGTTTCCAGGATTTTTTGACGAAGCATAAACCTTGACTTGCCTGTCCCACTCCAGGGTAGTGTTGGTATTCCAGCTGTCTGAGCAACAATGGAGGAGGCAATCTTGTCTCCTAAAGCCCACATGGCCTGACTTGGGGGTCCTATAAAAGGAAGGAAGATAATAAATATTAAAAAAAGCCTAAATAAAAAAAGCTAAAAGATTTATTTCTCTAACAAAATAGAATATGGTAAGTTCATCTAACCCATGAATGCTATGCCATTCTTTTGTAGCAACTCTGGAAGTTTAGGGTTCTCCGAGGCATGACCCCAGCCAGCCCACACTGCCTGGACAGGTATACGTTTAGCAATGTCCAGAATGAGCTCCACATTAGCGTAGTTGTTGTTGTTGGTCCCTCCAGGCACAGGTACGTAGTGATCTGCCATTTTGATGTATTCTTAAAACAAAAAATCGGGGATAAGATGTTAGAGTTTATCGCTCGTACACGTATTCAAAGCAACTACGCTCAAGCTCACCTGCATTGGCTTTCAGGTCTTCTGGAGTCACCATGACAACAAAACGGATTGCCCTTTCATTCCGAAACATCTCATAGGCCCATCGTCGTATGGAACGCATACATTTCACGGCAGCAATACCATTGTTGGCAATGAGAACCTAGAAGATCAACGGCATAGTCTCATAAAATTTGAGGTTTTAATACATTTCTTAAATGACATAAACAAAAATATTGGGTTTTATGGGTCTTTGTCTATGTTTGATATACAGTAATGGAAAAATTTATTAGACCACTCTTTCTTTGATTTCTTGTCCATTTAAAAGTCTGCTTCCACTTAATCTACATTAATCTGGACAAATATAATAACAACAAAAAAGGCTCATAATTAA
>JAFBJS010007249.1:13153-24579 GCA_016785265.1 Paraplagusia blochii
ACAAGGCATTAAGATGAACAAGGAATTGAAGAAAACAGCAGAGTGGTCTAATCATTTTTTCTCTTATTTCTCTTATGTCAACTCCTCATATGTCATGTAGGTAGATAGGTAAAAAGGTAGATTGATTTAGATAGGTAGATAGATGTTTCTTCTCCAGCACACTACCATTACAACATAACACACAAAGTCTATGTCAATGTTTGAGCCTGTAATTGACCAATATTGATCACATCATACGACTGCAACATCAGGGTTATAATAGTTTTGGATTTTTCAGTGTAGTTTCGTTTTAGTTAGTTTTGCCTTTTAGCACATTAGTTTTAGTTATTCGTAAAATAAACTAATTTAGTCTTAGTTAGTTTTAGCTTTGTCCAAAATGTTTAGTTTTAGTTTAGTTTTAATTAGTTTTAGTTTTCTGCAAGGTTCGAACAAAGACGAAAACAAAGGGTAGTTCATCTCTAATTTCAGTTAGTTTTGTTAGGACACATTTTCGTTTTAGTTAGTTATAGTTTTTTTAATTTAATGATCGTTTTAGTTCGTTTCAGTTAACGATGATAACCCTGGTTGGTATTGGAGGCAGCATTATTTTTTTTTTATAGAAAATAATAATTACCTTCTCAATGACTTTGTTTCCACCAAATCGGGTGACAAACTCTGCAGGTGAGGCAACTGTGAAGTCTCTCTGTAGGTCCATGCGCCTGCGATCTCTGCCCTGCTTTACTAGGTGCAGTCCAGACATACTTGGTCTAGGTCACAAACAACAACTTTTCATTATTTAACATACAGACAAATCTTCTCAGGTAGAAGGAAAATACATTATGCATTAAATTATGACTTTACACCTAGAAAACAGTAACAGTTTGAAACCGTTCACACTCAATACTTCACAAGGAGCTGTAAAAGCTACTAATGACAGACAAAGGGGCTGTGGCTTATTTTTTCTAAAATGCCAAACTTTAGTTTAAATTAGAGATGCTTACCTATGACAGGAATGTCCGTAAATCATTTTGGAGTTTAAAGGATCAACCATGAAAATATTTGCCTAGGTGCTGAGTTCAAATCTACACATGAATGCATGCTTGCAGGCCTCCACCAGCTCTTAAAAATGTGTTACTTCTGAGAAAAACACTTGGGTGCAGAGAGGATACAGTAGGGGCTGGACTTATGATTATCGTCTGGGGGGAGGAAGCAGGACAGCTTGTCTGGCTGGCTGGCTGGTTTCTATGGGCAGTTACAGTGTTGCAACATGCCAGAAACCAGCAAAAAGCAGAGCAAAGGCTCCAATTTAAATGCAGCTATGGGAATTAGAAAAATGTGCCCTATCCTATAGGTAAAACGTATCATCTGAGTTTTGTTAAGCAACTGGACATGATTTTTTTATTTCTAGAAAACATTTCTACTGTCATCCAAGATCCCTTTCTCAGTTCTCGAATTGAAAGGTGAAACTTTTTTTTTAAGTAATGCTTAACTGCCCAAAGATTGGCAAAACTCTTTGACCGACCCATCAAATATTTCCACCTAAGCTTTCTGTAACTTTGTGATTAATAAGAAAATAGTTTTGGTTTTCTTTTTTTATTTATTTTTATTTTATATGATGATTCCCTAAGCACTTCATTAGAATATATTTTTTTAAATATTTATACATCAGGGAATACTCTTAATAATAGCTAAAAAGCTAAATATATATTGTACATATAAAAAACAAAGAATGTCAAATTATTAATGACCAGTTACAAATTTTTATGAATACAATTTAAGTGAGTTTTCCAAACAAGAAGACTATGACGAACGCAACATTTAAAGTAATTGCAAAGATGTCAGAGTAGCCAGGTGTGGAATCTAACCTTAGATTGTGCACAGGGCCATCAATTTGGTCACAGACTATTTCATACGGGCTGTCAGAGCTACTAGATGATGGTGACAGAGAGCGCGTCTCCTTCTCCTCCAGTGGCACTTCTCGCTTCCCTTGTATTTCATCCTCAGAATTCTCCTCCGACACTGAGCCAACGATGAAATGGGAATGCAGCGTTCCAACTGCTGGATTCTTCTTAGCACCGCTGTCCTGTTGTGCCATGACTGGGTGACACGTACAGGCAGCAAGTACTGATGTTTGAAGACAAAACAGACAAAGTTGAGAAAGAGGTTATAAAGAAGGAGATAGTGCCCAGATAGTTAGGTTCAGTGTGACATGAGTTGCACTTGATTTGACATGTCATGATGTTTGTCCTGTTGCACAAGGAGGCCACGTTGAACAAAAAGGGTGCTGATAATGACACAGACATTACAAAACGTGCAATTAAAGAAAAAAAAAATAAAATGAGATGAGACTTTAATGTGTTCTTTGGTGAGAAAAAAAAATTGTTTGTTTGATGACAAAAAGAGATTTATATGAACATGACACCAACCTACTTGCCAAACACAAAACTGCTTTTAGGCACCAATGATATTTTCAACAAATACTGTACCTATTTTGTTCTACAGTGTCAACAGCTTAGTACTGTTTACACCATAAAGTGCATATTTTCTGGATCGTATAAATTACTAAACTAAAAAGTACATATGTACTGAAAATTAAATTAAATCAATATGGGTAGTTCTGGATTAAAAACAATCTATTTTATGGGTAGTTTGCTCAAAACCTTTTAAGTTGTTGAGAAACCTACCGTCTCGACTAAACAATGCACTGTCTGCACGTATCTACTTTAAATAGCTGTTTTAACTTTTGAGAAAAATAAACGTTGTGGAACTCGGATATTCCAAAAAAGAAAATTTCCCCGTTTAATATTCTACATAGAATAAAAATAAAAAATTCGGGAGTTTCGGTGCCAAACCGGAGCGAAGCACTCTTTCGACACACCTTACCTTACTTACAGAAAGATGCTTCCTGTGAGACCAGAAAAACAAGATGAGCGCCGCAAACCTTGGCCAACAATATAAGCCTTCAAAATGACGCCCACTGCTTCGTAAAACTAGCGTTAAAGTACAGCAAAAAAATATTGCAAAAAACCGTGGTCAGTCGGTCACCGTGCTGTCTCAGCACTGCGTGTGTGCTAATAGAGCAACCTGTCAAACCGGCTTGAAGCAACTGATGCTAAATATCAAGGTGCTACTTCAGCACAAGCCGAATTTATTGCAATGTTTAACATATGGCCGATGCCCTTATTTTAATGTAACTGCACTGGAAGGTAGAATCCCGAACTTACATTGCAGTCCGGATCCTTCAACACTACTATTAACAGAACAAGTAACGTGATCTGATATAAACATCGACTTACCGGCGGAAATATACCGACACGTAATCCTGCGACAGTTAAAAGGTTAACTCCGATTCACCGGCATCCCCCGTCTGCACGAGCGATGGTTATGATGAAAAACTAAAAAGAACCCACATCATTATGATGTCACACAAATTAGTCGGACGATAACAGCAGAGAGTGGGGTGATGTGACGACGCACTGGCTGGTTACTGTAGGACATTCAACTCTGAACCGAGCTTCCGCTATAGAGATAGACACGGGAGACAACGCAGGCTTTCCGGCTTTTGAGAAAATAAGGGATGATTTGTGAGACTTTATGTCGCATATACAATATTTTGATTATCAACTTTATGCAATGTTAAAATTGTTAAGAAATTTTGCAATTAAACAATTTTATTTATACAAGTATAAATTTCCCGTGTAATGTATCAGTGTACTGTAGATAGAACTGAAAAATAATGGAACACAAGACACTAGCTATCAAACATAAAATGTATGAAACACCATAAATAGTTTATTCAGGCATATCATATAAATAATGCAAAATTAAATTACTCATTTCGTCATTTAACAGATACAATGTAGTACAGTAACGTGGTGTCTAGTAAGTCTATTTTACCTAGATCTATGATAGCGTCATTTACAGATAACCAATAAGAGCTGAGAGATTGTGTAGGCCCGTAAAAGTAGGCGGGTCCCGGAAGAGGATTCCTCTAACTCCGCATGGGCTCTTTTGCCGTTGAAAACAGTGGTTGAGTTCGGAAATTATGTTGGGGCGGAGTGGCTCCTCCTGCCTTACCCGTGCATGAGGAGTTACGTAACAGTTCATATGGAAAGACAGTCTGTTCCGTGTTAAAGAAAAAAGACGAAGAGACATACATTACGGGTTCACCGAGTTGTTTTGGACTAAATCCACAGAATTTGTTACAGCGAAGTACGAAGCAAAACCACGATGAGAAAAAAAAGGCTGTACGTCTGATGTTAGAGTGTGGATTTCAATGGTTAAAACACTCCACTCATACAAAAGGCCAGTTGAGGATTATATAGATAATCTTCAATATTATAAATTATTTATTGAGACGCAACAAAGGTGAACGTAAATGAAGATTGAAAGAAAGTCACATTTAAAAACCCAGCTTTGCATGCAATGCATCCCTGACAGCAAGTTTTTGGTTTTTTTTACAATTTCATAATGACAACAATAACTGGTATGATCTATTTGCAATGTATTTTATCCAAACTACTCTAATTGATTTTAGGTATTTAGACAATATGATAGAATATTGTCCGCTAAAGTGAAGAAAAAGGTCCGTAGGACCAGCCATAATGAATGGTTGAGACACTAGCAACAGGCAGAAGACAGGAGACAGTGCTCAAAGTGAATTAAAGATGCTGAGATTATCTTTGGGAGAGACAAGGATCGATAGGTTCAGGAATTAGGTGATTAGATGTGTGACATGTTCAGAGAAGGTACAGTGGTGATATTGGTAGGAGAATGCTATGGATGGAGCTACTAGGTAGGAGGTGAAGAGGAAGACCATAGAGGAGATTTATGGATGCAGTTACGGATGACATGGAGGTGGTTGAATTTGAGTTGAGGATACGGAGGACAGTGTGAGATAGAAATTGTTTACTCTCTGTGAAGGGCAACCCCTGAAATAAAGACAAGCTGAAAGAAGAAGAAGAACTTAAACAATACTTTTTCCTTTGCAGAGGTGCTGTTCCTGAGATCGTCATTCAGTGCCTCTACATCTGCTGTCTTGTTTGAGCATCAATGTGTATAATTTTGAACATCCACGTGAAACCTATGTGAGCTGCTTTGATCGTGAAATGGAGAATGGTAGGGTCTAAATCGAGACCAAGGCTTGGAGTCGTGAGAGCGATTGTTTCTGAGAGATGGAAGGAGAGGTGGGGCTGAAAATGCAGGTTCCATGTAGTGGGATGGATATGACAACAAACCCCCAGATGGATTCAATGACATTCCCTGCATAAATAAAAACAGAACCATTAAGGTTAAACATGACAAATATTAAATTAAATTATCACTGACCAAGATGAGGTTGATTTTTTTTGTAGCCTCTTCAGGCAAAGACTTTACTTGCTAAAATGATTTACTGCTTTCATAAGATACTGTATATAGATAGATAGATAGATAGATAGATAGATAGATAATAGAATAAAAGTAAAACAACAGAAAATAAGTACAAGGCATTCAAACAATATACATTAGTAGACAGTTATGTTTTAAATAGTACACCAGTTTGTATTGGAATGTTTATATATGGTCTTGGATATACGGTAGAGCCTATTCATGTCAATAAATCTGATCTCATGTCTTCCACCTAATGTGTCTTCATCAGCAATCTTTTATTTTGGATTATAAAATATTGTAACTCAATGTTGTATAATATAGCACTCGGTCAAGTAAGCCCACACACACCATTCAGTATCATTAATGTGAAATCTCACTTGTAAAGTGCAATCTTACCTGAGAAGTTGTCCTGTGTCGGGGTAGATAGAACTTTACTTGAGGGTTGAATCTTTCAGGAGACAGGTAACTGCCCTTCTGTTTATTTAGTCTAGGCAGAAAGGACAGCCCTTGTGTCATACTTGCTCCGGGATAAACATTTGGCCACACTGACAACTCTTTTGGCTGAGGGGCTGATACATCTGGCTTAAAAAGCTGATTGTTGTATGGATCAAAAAAACCCAAAGGTTGATAGTGTCCAGTTCTGAGAGATGGTAAAGTCTGTGATTTCCACATCGCGGGTGTTAATTCATTTGTCACCCCATTCATGTAACAAAGTGAAGGGTCCATGTCCAAGGACAAAATGTTACGAGAAGTCCTGCATACAGTCTTTTTGGTCATTGGCTCTTGAATTGACTGTTTACTTGTAGCAGTTGTGTTTGATGGATCATCTGGTGTCAAATAAGTATCACAGAAACTCGTAGTTTCAGCTGTATCGCACTTTTGTAGATCAATAACTGAATCTCTGTGGTTGGTGTCCTCATCTGTGCAAAGAAAACAAGAGTTATTATTACTGTTGATGCTGAAAAGGCCTATTCCAACATTACCTGGTATTTCTGCTATATATAATGCGGTAATATTTGTTTTATTAGTATTATTATTCTGTATATACTCTTCTAAGTCAGTATAATTCATTATTAGTATGTCACATTGAGTATATATTTGCTGTAAAGTACAATTAATGTTTTTGTTTATTTGAATACTAACTTTGTAGACTAACTTAGATTTTTTAGGAAGGTAAAAAGGAAAATATATCTGCTATCCATATTTGTAATTATACTGGTTTATAACAAGGGATATAAAAGACATTTTACAAATAATTGCAGTATGATTCAATGGACGGTAGAGGGCGGCACACCTATTCCAGTACAGTAAAATGAGTCACTTTGTGTTTTACCCGAGTCCTCAGCGTCAACATCGTCTGGCTCCGCTTTGTCATGACAGTACATGTTTGATTGTTTCTTCCTGCAAGAATAATGAATGTTTATTTCAGGAGTCGGCATAACGAATGTGCACATTTTAACAAAAAGGAATTACCTTTTTTCTCGTGTTCCATTTCCAGTGTCTCTGAATCCTTTTGCAAAGGGATTGTTGTCAATTTTCAGCTGAGTTATCTTGCAGAGAACGGAAAAAAAGTTAAAGCAACAGAATATATGCGATACAAATACATTACTTGGTACTTTTGTGTTTACAGTTTACAAAAAAAACTTATAAATCTGTATTGTACTGTAACACACTTTCACCAACCATTCATTTCCGTAGTATTCTTGAAAAGGGTTGTTCAATAAATGACAGTTCCACGAATCACTGAACATTAAATGGGGATAGACAATTACACGGGTTGGGGAAACTGAAATGTAAGTAAGTTAATTAAGTATTTTAAACCGGTTCCACAGGGTGCTGCTGTGGCTGCTAGTTTTTGGTCCAACCAACCAGCGGCACACCTGACTTGGCTTTTTAATCAACTGTGCTGAGTCTCTAGAAAATTGATTGGTCAGTTACTGTGCTCTGGATAGGTTGGCACCAAAATCAGCCTTCAGCCTTTGCAGGCGCAGTGGCCCTTTAAGGAACAGTTTGAGACTTCTGATATAAAACAAAGAAACATTAAAGAGACATTTAACTCATCAATCAGTCCTACAGTCTAGACGCTTCGCCTTGACCAACTTACCTCCCTTAAATCCTTTAAAACCTCCCTGTCTCGATAAGACCTAGTATAAGTGTGGGTGTAGAGATAAGAAGATGAAACAACACCTTTGCATTCTGATAGGCAGTGACAGCAATGAACTCGGTCTCAGGGAAAGTGTAAGTCCAAAAGGGGCTGCATGGTATCTTCATCAGATGGTTGGCTCGTACAATGTGGAGCCTTGGCTGGTACTTGTGCATTGAATTCAAAATGGTCTGTAATAGGAAATGATACCTTAAAATAGTCATTCATTTAAACAATCCTTAACTTTTCCTTACGCGCCTACTCACCAATCCGTGTTTATCCATAATGTTATTGGTGACTTTGAATTTGTGAAAAGTTACAGGTTTGCTCATCCAGTGTTGTCCACTGGCAGGACTGTCCGGGTGAATATACAAGTGCTTTGACATCTCCGGCTCAGCTTTTCCAGCCACTGTCCAGTGGGAGTCGTGAAACTTGTAGCGGCAGCCATCGACAGCAACAATGTCCATCAGCAGGATGTACTTGTCTCGTTCGTCCAGTCTGTTCACTCTCACTTTAAAGGGTGGAAACATCCTCCTAGGGCACAGGATGCAACGTGATCTTGACAATCATTGGAACAAAACGTATTGTCGTTCATAAACTAATATGTGATCATAGGCACCAGAAGATGGAATGCACTTGCATCCCCACTCAGCTCCCCTAATCCTTAGTTTTTGGCTCCTTAGCTCAGGCTCCTTCATTTTTTAAACTAGGGGTCTCAAGTGTATGGCCCGTGGACCATTTGAGCCATAATGTTTTTGGCCCTGAACTTGATATGAAATGTTGTGGGATTTCACTGCAAGTCAGAAATGCTGAGAATATTTATGTTGGATTCATTTAATGGTGAAGTGGTAGACTCTCCTTGGTTGCACTATTCACTTTCATCCAAAATGGCTATCTCATTCATGCAAACCAGTGTTGATCAACTCAAAATACAAATACATTTGTAAAGCTTTAAACTTTAGACCAGTGCTTCCCAGTCTTTTTCTGTTACGCCCCCCCTAACAAGAAGAAAACAATTCCCGCCCCACCACCCACTCTCCGCCGCAACTATAAATAACAGCATTTGTCTATAAAATAGTTCTAGGTACACCTCTGCATAACATCGTATCCTTGTTAACATAAAGAAACAAAAAAAGAGATATAGTTCAACTTACAAGGATGTGCAATTACACTTCATTGTAGTACGGCGGGAAAAAAAGCATGTTCCCCAGGGTCACACACGCCCCCCCAGGGGGGCCCGCCCCACGCTTTGAAAACCCCTGCTTTAGACCATCACAATAAATGACTGTATTTCAGTATAGCATTGTGTGCTACACCAGTAAATCTTTTTTGACAAATTTTAAAGTTGTCAAGACGCTGGTTCAATTTCTGTTGTTTTTTCTTTTTTTTTTTCTTTTGTACTGAACATTGATAGTTGATGTGTCCCTCTGGTCAAATTTGAGTAGGGTGGTGGTCCTCAGCTTTTTTATTTTAGTTTTAGAGACCTCTGTCTTAAACATTCTTGTAAACTATGTCTATGGAGGTGAAAAATGAAATGGGACTATGAATGCACTTCAGAACATACAATAAGAAATGTGATATATTTTTTTTAAAATATATCAGGTCAAACTATATAGGGTGCAGTTTGTAAGTTCATTACTGTTGCCATTATTCATGCTGGATATAACAGCAACTGTTTATAACATTAGACTTTGTAATTTAATATTTCGTTTTTACAATTCTAAAATAACAAATATTGTCAGAAATGTTCAAACAATGAGATTTTCAAAATAAAGTTCACACCACTATTTAAAAAATATAGTTTATAGGCAAACTGCAGCACCCCTTAGACATTATAACTCAGTTGCATATCAATATTTACATTTGTTTATGCATTATATTAGCATTCTGTATTGCACTCAAACATCCTTGTCTGGGTCACAGTGCAGGTTAATCACACGGATCCATGCTGTCAGCCTCCCTGTGGGTGGTGAGACCACTGGAAGTTATGTGGGTCGGGACAGTGCTATGATCAGAGGAGCTCAGTGGCAACCTGGCAGCTGGTGGATTAGAACCTGAAGTCTTGTGGTCCCAAATTTGCTTCCTTAACAGCGAGGCCACTGCCACCTCACAAAATCTATATATACATATATATATATATAAAATATAGAATTTTAGTAACTTTGTTTATTACATAAATCAAATCAATTACGTGATGTGACAATCATTTTAAAATAGGAACCAAATATCATTAACTTAAATAAAATGTATAAAATGCAGTTTAAATAACTGTTTATTGTTATTTCTTTGGTATATAACATAAGAAAGAAAGGGTAAACAAACTAACTATCCCTACAGTAGACTCCATGGTCATTAAAGGGACATCACAAACAAGAAGGTTTGGAGAAGAAGCTAGATCGAGATGGTTTAGACAGAGGAGGGACATTGGTAGTAGAATGATCCTAGAGATGGAGCTAACAGGAAGGAGACAAGAGGAGATTGATGGATGAAGTGATGGAGGACATGGATGCAACTGGAGTCAGAGTAGTAGATAAAGAGGACACGGGGGTGGAAAAAAATCACTGTGGCAGATCGGGGGGGACAAGGTGAGAGAAAAAGACAGTGGACTGCATGACCGGGCTACGACACCATGCCTACCTCCCAGATTTAGTTATGACCATCTCAGTTCCGATTTTGTGAAATTCATCCCATAACCTTTTGGACCCGAGTGTTACTACGGGGTCGTCTTCCACGTCGTCCATAAAGTGTCTGTGGGTAGTTTGGTGACGCATCAGTCCACTGTCAGACACTGCACTGTCTGTCAACCGCAACTTTGGTAAAGTGGGGTAGAGGAGAGGGGACGTGGGCACCGTGCGTAGTCCAAGACCCGCCATGGTACGAACTGGTTCTCTCAACGCACAGAAGCATGCGTGTTCTCCAGGTGCGCATTCCGCGTACGGGTCCGAAACGTCACCGTCAATGTGGGAACGTTCTATCATGTCAAAGAAGAAGTTACTTGAAGAATATTCCAGAGAAAAATATCCTCATGGAGGCGGTTGCTTCGAGGTGAAAGGTGGTTTTATCCTCGCTGCACAACTGATCATCTGCGTTTGACATCATGGAAGGAACAAAAAGCACGACAAGGATCGCTCTCGTACGTTTGTCCTTTCAGGAAACGCGCGTGCGTTACTACGTGCGCGCGCGCGTTTCCTGAAAGGACACACATCCAAAGGCCATTGAAGATCTCGTTAAGTATAAATGTCAACCCCAGTGTCCGCAGAGGACGCCCATGTGCATAATGCATAATTTCTGGGTTGTTGGGAGTTGTTCCTCAGCCGATGTGAGGGTCTATAAGGGCAGGGGCTATCTCTATATATTCTTTTTTATTCTTGTTTTTAATGCATGTATGCTTGTTCGTAAAGTGGCTTGAGATAACAGTTGTTATGATCTGGCACTATGAACAAATAAAAGTTGAAGTTAAAGTTAATGGTCAATGTCCTTTATTTACTGGTTTCCCTTTTTCTTTCCTGGGTCAATGACAGAAAGTCTTACTTTAAATAATGATAATGTTTTTTGTATAACATAATTGAACTAAAATAGACATTACATCACATTTCATTTTATTTTGAAACTTGTTTTTTGAAACTTGGTTGTCACTTTCGGGGACAACCACGTTAACAATGATGTTCTATCTATCTATCTATCTATCTATCTATCTATCTATCTATCTATCTATCTATCTGTCTATCTGTCTATCTGTCTATCTGTCTATCTGTCTATCCGTCTGTCTGTCTGTCTGTCTGTCTGTCTGTCTGTCTGTCTATCTATCTATCTATCTATCTATCTATTTGTCTGTCTGTCCGTCCATCTTTCTTTCCATCTAGAGGTCTACATACTGCAGAAGCAAATTGCTAAAGCAAAGAAGATGATTTTAAAATCTCAAATCTCTATCTAT
>JAFBJS010007259.1:0-10356 GCA_016785265.1 Paraplagusia blochii
ACAATAAAAGATTTATTATTCTTACCTTTGCCTGCGTTAATGTTCGTCAGTAAAATTGAAGGAAAAAAAAAGGTTCTTTCTAAAGGTGAAAGTCGTCCCCAACTTTTTTTTCTTTACCAGCAAGTGGTCGGCAGGAATCAGTTGTTATTGTAGATTGACAATACATTGAAGAATTGTTTAATTTATTAAATAAAATATATTCCAACAGAGGGATAACCAAACTAAGGCCCTGGGGCCAGACGCAGCCCGTTTCTGGCCTGCCATACTTCTCCAAATTTTTGTCTTCCCCGTGTTTTTTTTTTTTTTTTTTAGGGAGTTGCCACAGAAATTTAACGTTTCCCATCTCTTCTCCGTATCTTCTCCTCTACCTCTATGTCCTCCCTCATTGCATCCATCAATCTCCTCTTTGTCTCCTACCTGGTAGCTCCATCTCTAGGATCATTCTTCTACCAATGTATCCACTGTCCCTCCATCCAAACCATCCCAATCTGTCTTCTCTAGCTTTTTCTCCAAACCTTCCTGTCTGTGTTGTCCCTCTAATCACCTCATTCCTGATCCTGTCCATCCTTGTCTCTCTTAAAGAGAATCTCAGCATCTTTAACTCCTCCACCTCCACCTCTGTCTCTTGTCTTCTACCTATTCATAGTGTCTCTAATCCATCCATCATGGCTGGTCTCACCACTGTCCTGTAAACCTTTCCCTTCACCTTAGCTGACTCTCTTCTATCATAGGTCACTCCTGACTCTTTTCTCCAGTTGTTCCATCCGGACTCCACTCTATTCTTCTCTCTTCCCCAGTCTCCACTGATCTGAACATTTAGTATCTAAACTTCTCCACCTTCTCCACCTTTGCTTCTTGTAACATCACCTCTCCATTGTTCTCCCTTTCATACACATACCCCGTCTTGCTAACTTCTCTAAATATTGGGTAGTATCATGGTCATACTGCCCTTTTCCCTTTAGGTCACACCTGAAACTAAGGCCCGGGAGCCAGATGCGGCCCGTTTGGCTTTATAATTCCGGTCCACCAGACTTTTTTAATTTCTGTTATCGTTCTCTTTCTACCTTTTCCCTGCAAAGCCGGTATTTCCCCAATGGATGGTCTAAAGAGACTTAAAGCATTTCATCTTAATTCAATACTTTACTCATTATTTATCTTAGTTCACGGAAATACTCAATCTTTCTGATCCTGACCTGGTACGTGACTCAAATTGTAGTACCCCCTGTGGCCTGCGAGTCAAAATAATGCTTTAGATGATAGGAAGAAGCCTCATCAATGCCTTTTTCAATTGCCCTCTATTCCACAAACACTCCTGTCTGCTCAGATCCTAAATAAAGGGGATATTAAAAATAAAGCAAATTCCTTAAAATGTAATGTAGTTGTAAAATGTAGACTTCTAATGTATAAATAGTTCTGAGACTTCCTTGTCACCGCAGCTCGGTACTAGCGTTCAGTCACTGCCCGGAAGGTTTTTCTTCCGTCATTTTCTGTCTGTTGGTTCGCAGCCAACACATCCATTAGATCTTAACAAATCTTTTCTCCCAGAGTCAGGCTGACATCAGGACATGGCTGGGTGAGTGTTTACCTTGAGCTGTCCACCAGGAACCTGAGGGGCAGCAGGAACAAATGTCCCGGGTCACTGTTTACTTCAGTGACAGCGGCTGCACCTGTGAGGCTTGTTTATCTTCTGTGTCACAGTTCTGCACATGAACTGGTGAAGGAAACAGGCAGAGCTGCTTTCACACTGATTCATCATCATCATGTCATGACCTCACAACCCAAATTCACCAGGAAACGTCTTGACAGACGCGGTCAGTCTGGCCTGGTCAGTTCTACCATGTTGGTCACCTGTTTTCGCCACCGTATCTGTATTCATGCATGTAGCCCGATGAGTCCTGTGACTGAACCGAAACTTGGTCCGAATCGCTACCGTGATTATCGCTTAACTAAAAAAAATCACGGCAAAATCGCTCAGAATTGCACAATGTAGAACCACCTTGAGACTCATTGGATTTTCAGAATAAAACGCCTTGTAGACTTTCTTTTGTTAGTGTCAGAGTCCAAATTGCTTTTTGTTTTGAAACGTTGCCATATTATCATTGACAAAAAAAGTAACGATTAATTAATCTTCTTCTGCTGCTTGTCCGTTGCCGAGTCGCAGGAGTAGCTTATTGTGGGCCTACCTGTGGGTGGTGAGCCCACAAGAAGTTATGTAGGTCGGAACGGTGCTATGCTCAGAGCACCTAAGTGGCAACCTGGCAGCTAGTGGACTCGAACCTGAAGCCCTGTGGATCCAAGTCCGCTACCTTAACCACTAGGCCGCCACTAAATTAATTAATTAAGTAAATGAACAAAACTGTTCTACACTGCGACCCTGTACTTAATGACTTGTGGACCCACACCGGTCCTTGAACCAGGGGTTTGGTTGGTCTTGCTAGCATCAAAGCATTAAAACAGGGGTTTCAAACTCAAATAGGTTAAGGGCCACCACACACACTATCATCTCACCGAAGGCAGCGTCAGCTTTCAGTGTTCAATACAAAAGAAACATTAATTGATTAAAAAAAAAATAGTTTCCCATAGATTCTCTGTAATACAACACTGAACCAGAAGGAGACTGAGGATTTTCAGGGTTTTGAGAACTATAAGATTTACCATAAAATGTGGAGAACAAATCTATAAAATATTATTGTAAATTCAACTTTCACACCAAGGTAATGGGCCGCAAAATATCATTCCATGGCCAAAAATTGCCCACGGGTCACAGGTTGGAGACTCCTGCTTTATAACCTGGTGTTTTTATAACTAACATACGAAACTGTGCAGGTTGAACCTTTCTTAGTCCCTTTTCTTTCTCAACGTCTCTGCATGAATCATCTCTTCCACATTTGTTTACCCTCTTCTTCTTCCTCTAACCTGTTGGCCTCCGGTAAACACTGCCTCACTTTTCTCCACATTGTTTGAAACTCAGTTTGTTGTAACAAGTCTGATAGAAAACGTGAGTGTGAGGAGGAAGAGCCAGCGGGGGTGAGGAGTGATGAAGGTGAAGCAACGAGACGGATGAAGCCGCAGGACGATGAGCAAACACACAGGACTCGTTTTTCACCAGGCGCTGGGCAAACCGGCCGGGATTTAGGTGATTGATGATGTTCGTCGGTGGAGATGTCTTCCTCCCGTAGATATAAAACAGATCAGAGCTCATGTTTGTGATGTAAATGTCCCCTCATCACAGCAGAGAGGGTGATGGAGGTGGCTCTTCCCTCCGCTCTGACTCCCTCCACGTTCTGCCATCCATTCAGTCTTTATTTGATTATCTCATTATCCCTCACATTCACACCCAGAGCTGACAGCCTCACCCTCTGACTCCTCAGGATGCTGAGGAGGAGCAGGAGGTGGTCCCCTCTGTCTTCGTCCCCCTCTCCGCAGATCCACTGGCAGTTCACTGCAGAGAGCGTCTTCATCACCTCATGTCTGCTGCTGCTGAGGGTTGCCATCAACGCACGGAAACCTGGAAAAAGTTACGATTCTGGAGAAAAGAGTTTCTGACCAGCTTCACAGGTAAAGAAACTATTCTTTAAGGCTTGGATCTTTATTTTTATGGCTCTTTTTTTTAACAACTTTAATCAATTAATCATTAGGGGCACTGTTGGTTATTGTTTAGACGCGTGGTTAGTCTGAGTACTGTCAGAGTCAGTAACCAACACATGCAACAGTGTGTGGTAAAAATGTCTAAACTTTTTTACCAGGGGTAAAAAAAAATAAAGTCCCTAGATACCAGCACTGAGGTCTAGTGGTTAAGGATGCAGACTTGCGTCCATAGGGTCTAAGGTTCGAATCCACCAGCTGTGAGGTTGCCACTGAGGTGCTCTGAACATAACACCCACGTGACTTCCATTGGGCTCAAAGTACGGGGCAGTGGGATTTGGGTGGCAGTCGTGGAAACAACTGCTTCTGCAACCAGATAAACATGAATGAATGAATGAAAATTTCGAAAAATCAATCAGTCATTCTAGACCTTACAAATATGCTGATATTAATTACATTAAAATTCCTCTATCTTCTAGAAAAAAAACATAGATCTAAACAAATATATCAACAATATCAAACATATCAGTAATATCAACTAAAAATAATTAAGAAAACTTCATTTTAGTAAAAATAACCACCTGTGGGCTCTGCTAGCATCGTGGTTCACAAGGTGGACTGTCAATAGGGTCTCTTGTTCGAGTCCACCAACATCCCGGTTGGTGAGTTAGGCTGAGTTAGGTACCGTCCCCACCAACCTGACACAATGTGGACCCACTTCCTTAACCTGTGGTCCCCATGACCCCAGTCAAAGACATTAATCCTTAGTTATTGGCCATTATTGACTGGGTAGGTATTTTATTGCCACTGAGTAAAATCAGAATAATTACTGTAGTATTACTCAAGTTGTGGCTCCACCTAGGGTTGTGATCCAGTCTTTAGGAAACAATGATGGAAAAAAGTGGAAAAAATTGAGCTTGGTTCAACAGTCATAAGTCAATGTCCTCCCATATCAGAGGACAAATCTTGTAAAAGTTGCCTACTTGTAACTTGGAAATCTTGTATTTCAGGACGGTTGTATGTAGAGGCTCTTTATTCTGATTTTGTTGATTATTACAATGTTTTTTTTGTTATTCTTCCTTACGAAACGTAATTTTCCGATACTGATATATGACGCTGTTTGCCCCCATAATCGGGGCAAACAGTCCAGAACCCTACGTGTGATTCCAAAGATTAGACAAAACTATTTATTTCCAAATGAAAAACTGATGACGATCTTACCGATGTCACGGAATCATGCTAATATCGGGCCGATAATATCAGATAGCCCAAATTTTCTTCCTTCTTCTATTGGCACAGTGTATGATATTCCAGAATACAAAACCAGGCCTAGCTTGATAAAGTTCACCTCAGTAGTTAGTTTATCCGACAGTGACAGACGATCTTAGTAAAGTTCTGATCTTCACGATCTCGCCCTTCTCCCTCCAGCCGCCAGTTTGGAACTGATTTCCTAAATTGCAGCAGCGCCTGTCGGAGGTTGGCATGCCCTGGACCAGACCTCAAGTGG
This sequence comes from Paraplagusia blochii, assembly GCA_016785265.1. Taxonomy (NCBI): domain Eukaryota; kingdom Metazoa; phylum Chordata; class Actinopteri; order Pleuronectiformes; family Cynoglossidae; genus Paraplagusia; species Paraplagusia blochii. Next base: position 5,093 of record JAFBJS010007259.1, read on the forward strand.
ACCTGGATGAGTGTGGCACCGAGGTCATGGACCACTTCAACATAGACGACCACCACTACGAGGGCTCCCTGTTCCCCACCTCCACCCTCATCCCCGTCACCATCATCTGCATTCTCATCTTCATCGTAGGGGTGACGGGAAACACCCTGACAATTCTCATCATCCAGCATTTCAAGGACATGAAGACCACCACCAACCTCTACCTGTCCAGCATGGCGGTGTCTGACCTGGTCATCTTTCTCTGCCTTCCCTTCGACCTCTACCGCCTATGGAAGTACGTGCCCTGGCTGTTCGGCGAGGCCGTGTGTCGCTTCTACCACTACATCTTCGAGGGCTGCACCTCCGCAACCATCCTCCACATCACGGCCCTGAGCATCGAGCGCTACCTGGCCATTAGCTTCCCTCTGAAAAGCAAGGTGGTGGTGACGCGACGCAGGGTGCAGTACATCATTCTGGCCTTGTGGGTGTTCGCCCTGGTGTCCGCCGCCCCCACGCTTTTCCTGGTCGGGGTGGAGTACGACAACGACACGCACCCGGACTTCAACACCGGTCAGTGTAAGCACACCAGCTACGCCATCAGCTCTGGTCAGCTGCACATCATGCTGTGGGTCTCCACCACCTACTTCTTCTGCCCCATGCTCTGCCTCATCTTCCTCTACGGCTCCATCGGCTGCAAACTGTGGAAAAGCAAAAATGACCTGCAGGGACCGTGCGCGCTGGCCAGAGAGAGATCACACCGGCAGACGGTCAAGATACTGTGTGAGTCAATCAAAACTGTCACTATCCAGTGGCGTCCAATCAGAACCATTGAAATATATCAGGGAAATACTGAGGTAAAAGCAGTCAGTGATTGGTCAAATCAAATTGATCTACATCTTCTTATCCATTGGCGGGTGGCAGGACCTGCAGTGTCCACGACTGCCACCCAAATCACACTGCTCCATACTCTGAGCCTTCCTGTGGTTGGTGAGTCCATTGGAAGTTATGTGGGACAGGACGCTGCTACCATCAGAGCACCTCAGTGTCAAACTGGTGGTTTTGAACCCGAAACCTTGCAGACCCTACTCCACATAACACATCAAATATAGATCTTCTTCTTCTCCTTTCGGGTTCTCCCTTTTCTCAGAGGTTGCCACAGCGAGGCAACAATTTCCATCTCACCCTGTCCACCGATCTGGTCTGGAAATCATTTTGTTTTCTTGTATCTTTGATTTGGCCGGATCCCCTTCCAATCGCAACCCTCACCCTTTTTATCCGGGCTTGGGACTGGCACTGAAAAAAACTTGTGCCCCCTAGTGGCTGGTTTAACATGTAAAAATATTGATAATTTTATATTATTGTACTGTAATACCTTAGTGCTTTATTGCATGTGTGTTAGATTCATAGACTGCATGCAGGGTCTTTATGATGTTTCATTTTATGTCAGTGAGAGAACAGTAGTCAGTAGGTTGTGATTTTTTTATTGATTGTAAATTAATTTCAGTGAATCTCATAGTTTGGCGCTTTGGCCCAGAAGCAATAACTAATAGTGTGAAGCTCTAGGGTTCACCACTTTGGTCAGATCGAATCCCATTAAGGGCTGTTGGCGAGTTCTAGTGGAATCATGACCTGAATAGGGTTTATGGGGGGCAGACAGACAGACAGAGAGACAGACAGATACATAGATAGATAGATAGATAGATAGATAGGCAGGTTGGACGGACGGACAGATGGATGGATGATAGATAGATAGGCGGACGGATGGACGGATGGGTGGACGGACGGACGGACAAACAGACAGACAGATAGATAGATAGATGGATAGATGGATAGGCAGGTTGGACGGACGGATGGATGAATGGATGGATAGATAGATAGGCGGACGGATGGACGGACGATGGATGGATGGATGGATGGATGGATGGATGGACGGACGGACGGACGGATGGATAGACAGACAGACAGACAGACAGACATATAGTCCTGCTGTGACACTTACTCGTGTTTGTAATTTTCCGACCTGACGTTCAGAGTTACAGTAAAGACTGCGTTATTATAAATGTCGATAATAAGCCATTCTGACACATTAATACTGTTAACCAATCATGTGACACACCTCCGTGCGACTGCTGCTTGACTCTGAAATTAGCTTGTCATCAGACGCCTCCATGAATCAACACTAATAGATATGAATTACAGCTGTGCAGCAGTGGGTGCAGAGGCAGCACTGTTTCCCACAGCTGCTGTGTGATTATGGTTGAGTCCATTACAGTATAACTGCAGCAAACATGAGTTATTAATTATGAAGTAATTAAGATATTAGGCAATATGTTAAGTCTTGATGCACTGGTCGTCATCCTTGACAATGACAATGTTTTTCTGGTTGACTGTATCTGTAACATCCTGTAAAGAAGACATAAAACACTTGGTTTTCTGCTTTACGTATGATAATAAATATAATAATAATAATAATAATAATAATAATAATAATAAACAGCGGCATTTGTGTCCTAGCAGTTAGGGAAGACGAATTGTGTCTGTGAGGCTTGAGGTTTGAATCCGCCAGCTGTAGGTTTCCACTGAGGTGCTTTAATCACAGCACCACCCTAACACACATCCAATACAAATCCAACTTCCAATGGGCTCAACACGCACAGGAAGCTCACAGTATGAAGCAGTGTGATTTGGGTGGCAGTCATGGAGACAGCAAGTGACCCAACAACGGCTAAGAGGATGAAGACAAATGAATAAATTGGTAATTTGTCCACATATAACTGAGTTTTTGTGTCAAACATGGAACAATGGAAGCAGTGGCTCCCCCTACTATAGAATAATGTGTGATTACCAAACCATAGGCCATTGAAACACAATATGAGGAAGAAGTGTGAAAATCAGATGTTTCTAGATATTATCCATCCATCCATCTTCATGCGCGTATCTGTTACCAGTTTGCTGGAGCAACGGTCTCCATATCCACCACCCAAATCATCAATGGACCTAACCAGGATTTGATCTCACCCAGGAGGCAAATCCTGGAGTTCTACAGTAAATGAATGAATGAATTATAAGCTACTTGGTGATTGGCTGAATGTGAGTGTGGGTGGTCTTCAGATTAGGGATTAGGTTCCTTTAAATTGCTAGGATTGTTTCCAGTTCTGCCACTGACTCCAAACAGGATTAAGCCAGAGAAAATGGAAGGATTAACTGTACGATGTACATTTGTTATAGTCACAATGAGTCAATGTTGAACAACATTGACTGACAGCAGTGTTTATGTTCATCTGTTTCTATGGATACAGTGGAAACTGCTCCATATCTGTTAAATGAAATGCATCAATATCTTCTTGAATTAAACTCATCTCGACTTCTTCTTGTCTCCTAGTGGTGGTGGTCTTGGTCTTCATCATCTGTTGGCTCCCGTATCACATCGGCAGGAACCTCTTTGCCCAAGTGGAGGACTATGAAACGGCCATGTTGAGCCAGAATTTCAACATGGCCTCCATGGTGCTCTGCTACCTCAGCGCCTCCATCAACCCCGTTGTCTACAACCTCATGTCCCGAAAGTACAGAGCTGCGGCCAAACGTCTCTACCTGCTGCACCAGCGGCCGAGACAAGCGCGCAGCACCGGGGGCGGAGGCCAGAGACAGCTGACTGACCACATCTCCACCCTTACTGAGAGCATGAGTGTGGTGTGAGGCGTCGGTTCTCTACACTTCACTACTGAGTCTACTTTTGTTTTTACAGCAAAATTAAAGATCTGAGGGCTATTTTTTTTTTTAATTAGGGATCTCCGATAATATCAGTCAGACGATGTTATATTAGCAGAATTTGTGGGTTGTGAGATGTTTCCTACAGATACAGCTGCATACATCTGCATACAAAGTGTTTGGATAATGTAGGCTTTTTTAAATATCGACAAATGAATATCGGACATTTCTAGTTTCGATACTTAATACATTTTTAGGGCAGTGTTACAGTCAAGAACAGATAAAGTGAAGGGGCTGCAGTGCTGGGCGTCGCCACCAGGGGGTGCCTTAGCCTACTGATGTCGAGAAACTAAAATAAGTGGAAGTTAGTCCACTCTGAATAATTTTGCTCTACTTCAAACACGGAATATATCTATCTATCTTTTGAAGTTGTTAGCTCGATATTATTGTTGTGTAGAATCTATAAAAATATGCTACCTCCTTTAAAACAGAGGGTGGGAGGATATTATGGTTGTTCAACATCCATAAAAATATGCTACCACCTTTAAAACAGAGGGTTTAACGTCCATAAAAATATGCTACTATCTTTCTACAGAGGGTAGGAGGATATTATGGGTAGGAAAAAACTTCAGAACTGCACCCACATTAAAGATAGTTTGGCTTCTGAAGGGACTTGTGTCTCTGCAACTGCTATGTTTGGGACACGATGGTAACACCTGGTAATTAGCCCCAGACATGACTTTCACCTGATAAAGTTTCTAGTTTCACTTGCTGCTAACTGAATATTCCTCTTAATTGGATGCAGAAAAGTGAGAGGTTTAGGGTTTTTTTTCTATTTTGCTTTTTCATCTTTTTTTTGACTAATATACTGTCAAAGAAAGGAACTGATAACATATAAAACTTGTCTACAGCTCTGTCTATATATCCGTCTATAGTGATTGTGAGTGTAATCCATGGTGGGTTTGGGGTCTGTCTTCTCTTGTGGTAGATTTTTGGTGTCATGTGATTTAGATTTGATTTGTGATATAATGATCGTGTTGGTGTAAATTATTCCTATATAACATTATATGATGGTGGAGGATCTGAACCTGGTCCAGGAGGCAGTCCAGGATTTACCTCATAAAGAATCTACGGTGGACTTTATTCTATTTTATTTTCAGTGGTGTTGAATAATCAGGGCAGAAGGTGAAGCACTGAGAAGAAGTGACTTCATCTAGGGCTACTTGACACGTGAGACAGGATTGTCCTCATGTTGTCTCACTTTTTATTTACAGTGGGGCGGTTTGTCAGTGATTTTAACAACGTTTTGTCAAATTCAAAGAATAAAGATTGTATTGAAACTGACAATAAAGGAAAAAATGTGTCGTTTTGTTAGTTAATCTTCAATTTATATACTTCTTCTTCTTTCGGCTTGCCAAATGTCTTAGGGGTTAGGGGCCACAGTGAGTCAACATTGTCCATCTGACCCCGTCCTCTGTATCTTCATCTCTGATTCCAACTACCTCCATGTCCTCCCTCACTGCATCTCCTCTTTGTCTCCTACCTGGTAGCTCCATCTCTAGGATCATTCTTCTCCC
>JAFBJS010007260.1:0-12229 GCA_016785265.1 Paraplagusia blochii
GTGAAACGACCTTAATAAAAAGCTCTTGCGACCCACCATACTACAGGCTACAACAATGTCTTCCGAAGAGAATATTTTAAACTTGGTTAAGGCAAACCTTTGGACTAATGGACCAAATCTGGTCCCAAGATGTAGCAATGGTGTGGACTAAAAAAAAAATACTTGTAAATGTCATGCATAATTATGGAAACGCATTGCTGCCACACTTAGAAAAAGAAAAAAAAAAAAAAAAAAAAAAAAAAAAAAAAAACTGGGCTCAGTATCACGTAATTATGTGATACGTATCCCATAATAACATGGTACTATCATGAAATAACATGATTCATATCACGTTATACGTTATAAAATGATACTGAGTCAATTTTGTTTTGTAAAAAAATTACATAATGGTTAAACTGCTTATATTCTTTAGCTTTCTCTACAACATCTATAGGAAAAGAATGTCGGAATTGCAGGGAAAAGCAGAAGTTTAATACGAACCAATAAAATAACTTGTACAAGTTGTTGCAACCAGATTACAAAGGTGGAAAAGGCCACATCCAGTCCCCAGGGTTTTGTTTTCACCATGCCTGCATTAGAGGCTAATGACCAGTCCATTAAAGAAACAAACAAACCTTTTTAATTTCAGCAGCCATTTAAGTACATTACCAACCCCATATGTAGCTAGAAATGTAGTGCTCGTAAAAGCTCATGAAAGTTGTAACTGTAGAGAGAATGTTGGTTTAATTCTTTCAAAATAAGTTCACGGAAACAAACGTTCACTTGGGTTAAATCTGAAAAAGTCAAACGCATATCCTCAATGCCAGTCTTCTATTGTGATGTGTCCTGTAGAGAAATATTTCTTTTCTTCTAGAGTTCTGGAGTCTTTGAGACCATGTCAAGTTCTACTGGAACTATTATCCAGTTTCTCTAAGGTTCCTAACAGATAAAAAGCTGTTTAACTGTTTCCACCGAAGGTCAAGGGTTTGCATTTCAGCAATATATTAGTGATTTATTGATGCCGACATAAATGTGATCTTATGTTTTTCTTGTTCCTTCTCATGCTAATGTTATTCTTACATACAGTGTTGCTCAAGGACTGGAACAGTGGTTCTTAACCTTGTTGGAGCTACCGAACTCCACCAGTTTAATAAGCGCATTAACCGAACCCCACTTTAGTAGGGTGAGGTGGTGTGTCTTGACCTCTGCGGTGTCTTGACCTCCGAGGCAGAGGCTCCACTGAACCCCTAGGTCCATAAAGGTTCTCAGTCATCTAGGTCATGGTCAAGGTTAAAGAGTTTAGTTAGGCAACTGGACGTTCAGTTTTTTAGAAAACGTTTCTCCTCTCATCCATGAGGCTTCTTCAGATCTAACCGTTAGCGGGGAGTAAGACTTTTAATTGTGAGTTGGACCTAGGGATACCTGTGAAGTGTGATGCCAGTCGTTGGGTGGGTATTGATGGGTTGTGTCATTGTCGGGGTGGTTTTGGTCACATGACTCGTTGATATGCGAAACTGGTTGTTGAGAGTGGAATCTTTTGGGTTCCCAAAAGGGCTCTGTAGGTGGGTGAGAGGTTATGTCTCAAACCACCACCCGTGTTGAGGGATGGTTTTTCCAGGTTGACAAAAATGTCTTCTTTAACACCTCTCTCAAACCATCTGTCTTCTCTTCTTTTGGTCCTTAGAGGAGTGGTTGGTAGCCTTTAGGTGTAAGTGAACGGCTGAGTCCTAACCTGAGGTGTTAGCCCTTCTAGCCATGCGCCTGTGTAGTGATTGCTTGGTCTCCCCAATGTAGAGGTCCGCACGCTCCTCGCTGCGCTGAATGGCATAAACCATGTTGTCCAGCTTGTGTCTTGGGATCTTGTCTTTGGGATGAACCAGCTTCTGTCTTAGGATGTTGCCGGGTTTGAAATCAAACGGATCTGATGCTGATTAAAAATTCGCCCGAGTTTCTCTGCGAGACCCCTGCGTTGTATGAATAACGGCATTACCCTTCCCGTTGTCCTCCCTCTCTGTAGGCCTTTCCTTAGTGGTTTTAAGAAATGCCTATTTGGGATAACCACAGTTCTGTTACTTCCCACTAGAACTGAAGAAGCCTCTTGGTTTCTTCACGTTTTCCCAAAAACTAAATGTCCAGTTGCTAAACTAAACTCTTTAACCCAAACCCTTAGGGTTCGATCAAACCCAGGTTGAGAACCACTGGACTGGAATGTTACCCATTTCTTAAAAATAAATCCCTGATTTGAGCCACATCCAGCACAGCTTCAACATTTCCTCCCGAAAAACATCTACTAAACTTTGGCTTAAAAAAACCAAACTGTTATACTGGATTTTTCTCTAATATTTCACTGCTCTTTTTAGGGCCACTTGGGACAGTGAGGAGGAAGAGGAGATAAGGAAAGGCAAAGGCTGCATGCTGCAGTACCAGCACACAACACTGAGAGTCCTCACACCCTTTGTAGCTCAGGCTGGTTCCGACGTTCTTCCTTTCCTGCAGACAGAGGGCTTTGAGTCATCCGACTTCTTCCTGGGTCCTGATTGGCAGGTAAAACACTCAAAACCATAGCTGGTCTCCAGATACTGGAGTGTGGTGAATATGTTTGATGGACAAGGTAAGATGGTTAGGATGTACTGAACCCTGAGGGAAGGTGGTGGATGTGGATGTTAGAGATGGAGCTGTCAGCTGGGAGGAAGAGAGGAAGAACCCAGAGAATATTCATGGATGGAGTGCAAGTGGACCTGAAGATTAGTTGGCGTTGGACTCAAACAGATGGAAGAGAAGGTGGAACAAAGAAAACGTCTTCCCCCCTTCAATTTATTCTGCTGTTTCCGACTTACTGCCGGAGAGAAGGGTGTCATTTGATCCCTACACTCTTGGCAAGTTTGCCTTGCGTACAGTCGAGCTGTAAAGAGCTCAGGAAGACGCAGTGTCAAAACAGGGAGACAGTTAAAATGAAGAACTTTGTTGTGACATCATATTATGAGAGGGAAGTGAGAGAAAGTCACCAAGGCCGCATGATTATCATACAAACATCAGCTGCTGGAAAGGTTCAGTCGAGTGCAGCAAAGAGGTTTGTTTCATTCACTCCTGTTTGGATGTTTTTTTTTTTTTACTTTTTTTCATATAAAACAATACAACATCAACAGAAAGAAAAGATTTTTTGATGTGAGCGCCTTAAATCACCTTTTTTTTTTTTTTTACCTCTGGTTAGTTGACATTGATATTTAAACACCAATCACTTCATATAATGGTGACCACAGCATAGATGGAAGGAGCCTCTACACATGGATCCTCTAACTACCCATCGTTGGTAACAGACACTTGGAAGAAAACCATGAGTGGCTGCAGGATCAGAGAAGATCTGTCCTGCAGGTGAAACTCCGAAGACAGTTTCGATACGATCCGTGTAGGCCAGAAAGCTGAGGTGCTGTCCGGGGGATTGACATTCTTCCCTCACCTTTGGCGATCTATGCAGGCAAACAAGATCCCATGGCTTTATGTGGTTCTTCTGCCAGAGGCCAGAAGACTGATAGCCTCTCAATGCAGCTCAGCACAAGAATACATTACACACATACAGTGGTTGATGGACACTGTGCATTGTATACCCCACTGCTCAAATAATTACATTTAATTCATGTAGTGATTGTGTTGAAACATTTCACACAATCACTACATGATTGTGTGACATGCCAAGGGACGGCACAACTGTCTCACTGTGTAATATTGTGATTGCGTTAACCGCAGTGAGGCTGAGCACTTGCCTCTTCTTAGTATTTGAATGGTAAATGTAAAATTTTTATGAAAAAAAAGTTGGAGAAGCCAGATGAAGATGGTTTGGACATGTTCATGGGAGGGACAGTGATTTTATTGGTAGAAGAATGAACTTAGAGATGGAACTACCAGGTAGGAAACAAAGAGGAGATTGATGGATGCAGTGAGAGAGGACATGGAGGTAGTTGGAGTTATATTTGAGGACACAGTGAGGTGGAAATTGTTGACTCACTGTGGCAACCCCTGAAATAAGGGACAAGCCGAAAGGAAATAAACTTTTATGATTTTTAAAAACAATTCCAAAACGCCAAAATTATAAAATGACATGATAAAAGACATTAAAACTATGAAGACGGGGAGGCTCTGCCTCACTTGTCTTCCCTGACTGCACGTTACTGCAGCCGAGGGACTGTGAATACATTCATGCTACACTGACTCTATATATTGTGTGATGTTGCAGACAATGTGATGCAGTTATTTCATCTGTTCAGGTGGATGTGACCAATCTCGTCCGCGACTCTCTCAGAGTTGCTGACCCTGACGTAGCCAGGGTCCACGAGGGGTTGGTGTTGCAGGGACGTGGTGTGGGTATTACTGCTGTACAGGTGAGCCCTGTTGTCTGTGTGTTTGTGAGTCTCTGTGTGTGTAGTATCGTCTCTCTGTTGTACACACGGCGCACGCCCCATGTCCACCAGACGTCAAATACAGCTGTACTGGTTGCAGGTACTTTCCCCTTTGACATCAGCGGTCCTGGCCGAGAGGACCGTCAGGGTCGTGGATGACAAAGTGAGCGTGACGGAACTGGGAGTGCAGTTGATTTCTGGACTCTCTCTGTCACTGCAACTCAGCTCAGGGGGCAACAGCCGGGCCATAGTTGCCACAGCAACCGCACGGGAGACTATCATGCAACTCAAGCAGGTAAAGCCACAGGAAAATTAGTTACACATTAGCAACAAGCATTTTAGTCTGGGCTGTGAGAATGTGTTTGTGGTTTAAATGAATATTCAACCTGCGGGCCACTGTGGGTCCCTACATTTTCACACTGGGGGCCGGGTCAGGAGCAGATGCAGTAGATGGAGCATTTGGGTCAGGTGTAAAAGTCATGAATAATGGCTGAAATGCTTTTAGGCTTTTTAACACAACCAAGTGGGGGAATGCTGGCATTGCAGTTTAAATACAGAAGGATTATGATAATTTAATTTAGTATAAATTGGACGAGTTTGTCGGGCCAGATTAAAAATCTCAAGGGGCTACATTTGGCTCCCCGAGCCCTAGTTTGCTCTAGGGCAGTGCTTCCCAATCTTTTTCTGTTACGCCCCCCCCCCAGCAAGAAGTAAACAACTCGCGCCCCCCCACCCCACCTCCCACTCTCCGCCGCAACTATAAATAACAGCATTTGTCTATAAAATAGTTCTAGGTACACCTCTGCATAACATCGTAACCTTGTTAACATAAAGAAAACAAAAAAAAGAGCTATAATTCAACTTACAAGGATGTGCCATTACACTTAATTGTAGTACGGCGGAAAAAAAACAGGTTCCCCAGGGTCACACGCACCCCCAGGGGGCCCGCCCCACACTTTGAAAACCCCTGCTTTAGGGCATTCCCTTTGAGCTGAACTACAGTAAAACTGAGTTTTCATTAAATTGTATTCCTAACCTTAAGTAAATATAATATTGGCATAGGTAAATGCTGAAACAATAATAATTGACACGGCGATTATTAAACAACACCACACACAGATTACTCAACAACACCACACACAACATCAATTATCACCCACTAATACTAGTAACATTAACCTATATGTCTACTGCTAACCTACTGGTCAACCATCTAAAATGCAATCCAATTTTCTATGTATTTGTCTGTACGTCAGTCTGTCTGTCCATCTGTTCGTCCGTCCATAAATAAATAGAATAGATATAGATGGGATTTATTTTACTGTTGTTCATCTTTTACTACATTTTAAAAAAATATATAGAAGGAGATTTCTCCTCAGGCTTGGGCTGAAAAGTGTGACTGTTGAAGACATTTTTCACAGATTTCACAGATTTCTCTCAGATAAACGTTTCATACCTGGAAATACTGTGAGAATAAATAGCAACGCTGTCCTCACTGGTCACTGTTTTGTGACAGAAAAACCCCCCCAAAAAAACAAAAACACGTGAGGTGGACATAGTCTGTCCTCCATGTACAACTAGCCTGCTGAAAATTTTATGAAATACCAAAGCACCTTTTAAAGTCAAGATGTAAAAAATAAGATCTAGTTTGACATGTTCAGAGATGGATTGAACTGATTTGTTTTCTTTTTATGGATGTGGAAAAAAAAAACGGTCAGGATTAAGGATGTGACATTGGAAAATGGGAAAAATAAAATAGTACCTGGAATGTAATGGGGCAGCCAACAGATACAGCTTTCAATTCTCAAGGAGGAAGTGGAGTGCCTTTGTGATGTATAAATATATTTGCTTAATATATTTGGATGTAGAAAACATTTTATTTATCAACAATATTGTTTGGTGTAAATTCCTGGGAATAAATAGATTCCTCAGACAGTTTAATTTCTTTGGACACCTAATGTTTTTTTTCCATCTTTCAGTAAATGAAAACAAGATAAGCTTTTTCATTAGGTTTTGAAATGGCCCAGTTTGGGGACATACATATAATATACTTCTCTCCAAATAATAGAATAGAATAGAACCCAGAACCTTTTTTTTTCTGAATGGGGGGTGTTAATTGTCTTTATCACTACATTCTTCTCAGGAACTACAAAATAAAACGGCCCTTTTGGAGAATTTAAATTAAAATAATTGTCTCAACCCAGCGCCAATCGCTGCAGGGATGCAATTGCACTTGTTTGCTTTTTGGACTTCCTAGAAAACAGACTCATTGCCTTCACAGTTGTGACCCTCATCTACAGTTAGCATGCTGCGTGAGAGCCTGGAACAGAACGACAGACTGGCCACAGAGATGAAACATTTAAAAAGCTCCCACACGGACACAGCGCCCTGGCAGTTTGTCCATTTTCAGAGGAAGCATGGGGCAGTGTTTAGGGCTGCAGCCGTTGGAGTGAGTGAATGACAAGCCATTTTACCTACAGTACTCAGCCACTACAGTATGTGGCCTTTTGTGCTTCTGTCAATACCAAACTATTTGGACCAACCCACCGCAGCTGACTGGTTGACTGTGTCTGCAGTGGAAAGCTGTTAATGTTCCGCTCGGGGCGATCGGAAATGTATTCGAGCCCAGAATGGAGGTTATAGGTCTGCTACTCACATTAGTAGCAGGAAATAGGTCATTGTGTCTGTGATTGGATTGGCTCATTCTGCTCTTTACATGACCCTTATCATCCGAGCTTTGATTCCCATTATACTCTTTTTAATCCACTTTGCTTGAATTATACTTCACACTGAGTTCACAGGACTGCAATTTATGGTACAGTAGCACTCCACCACGTGTAATCATGAAAAGATTAGCGAAGGCAATTTAGTGTCATTAACAATCATGACCGTGCAGCTCAGAAGATGGAGCAGTGGCAGGACGCAAGAAATTTCTTTCTTCCCGATTATTTTATTGTGTTTATTTCTGTCCGCCTTCTTTCACAGGAGGCCCTGGTGAGCTGCTGGGTTCAGTTCAGTGACGGCGCCGTCACTCCGCTGGAGTTGTACGACCGGAGCACCTACTCCCTGACGATCACCACCCCTGACATAAGAGTTGCCACGGTGCGCCGCACTCCCGTGTCCACATTTTTGGTAGCACAGGGCGAAGGAGAGGGACGGGGGGCGCTAGTGAGGGTGGAGCTCAGGATCTGCGAGGAATGCCAGAAGTCAAAAAGAAAAAGCAGACTGGTCACGGGTTCCGGGCTCCTTAGAATCAACTTCCGAGGAAGCGATCGAGGCGGAGAAGATGGGAGGGGGAGTCAAGACTCAGGTATAGGTGGTGCTTCAGAGGTGGTGGGGGATCTGAAAAGAGCGGTGACGTCTCAGCGTTCTGACACAGATTTAAACGAATGGCTGTTGAAGAACGTTGAGTCCCTTGTGGCTGAAACAACCGTCTCGTCTTTGCTTTCCAAAACACACAACAGACCTCATGTCGTCTGGATCGGGGGTACACCAAGAGCTACGAGAGGTTCACCATTCAATGTCCAACCCACAACATCGACCACAGCTTCTCCTTTGACATCTATGGCTCCTGACAGATCTGTAGCGACAACAGATGGCGCTGCTATTAAACGCATCGTAAACACACTTGAGAACTCCAACTCTCAAGGCAGCACTGAAGATGCAATGACTCCTATGAAGGAGTCTCCTAAAACCAAAACACCCAAAATAATCGAGAGTAACCTCATTCGAACCTTCAAATCGATGTCGGATCTCGAACTGAGCATGTATGCCCTCGCGGCTGTTTCCTGCGTGGCCATCTTGGCTTTTATTTTCAACTTTGCTTCATATAATCTCTGTTTTCGTAAAGACAAGACCCCTGTTCAGGGAGGCCCGGGCCCCAGCAGGGAGTCAGGGGGCAACAGGCACGACTGGGTGTGGCTGGGGGAAGGTAATGAAGGCGCTCCAGCCCCCAGTGTCCCAGTTCAAGTGTCCACGCTTAAATGTGAGGCTCATCGCTCTCTAGAGTCCCGGCACTCTGTGGACTCCATGGGACACTGCAGCCACGAGAGCAGCTTACCTACCATCAGTGCCCCCGCTGTTCCTGAAAGGACCGCCACCCTGGGCCGCTGCAGGACCAGCTCCCAGCAACAGTTCCAGGGAACGGCTCTCGACCCCATGGCAAACCGTTCGGCCACTCTGTTGGCCAGGCCCCATCGCAACGAGCCGCTTCACTCCCCCACCAGTAAGAGGAATCAGGTCCAATTCACCACCTTCACCACACTGGACATCAAGCACTTGGCCGCGCTGAAGAAGAACGGTGTGGATTTGAACTGGGCCAATCAGCAGATGCAGCAGAACCAGGTTCCCGCTGAGCCTCAGACGCCTCTGCCCGATATGCCCTGGCCTGTAGTCAAACCAGTGGGGCCCTCATAAAGAGTTTCAAGGGGGCATATAGTACATAGAGTATTAATATAAATATATAAAAATTATTTTGAAGTCGAAATAAAGGAGTATACGCAGAATATTTATAAGTGCAAAATGGCAATCATTACTTAAAAATTATTATTGCTCTACATTCTGATAAAAAATATATTTATATTCTCTTTTACTTTTTTATGTGTCATTGACTTTTTAACAAATGTTTTTTGTCATTTTTAGCTGCAAGAGTTTTATATGCGTCTATGAATGTTTCTTAAAAAACCTTCACTGTTAATGTTTGTGTAGAACTTACCCCAATATATGTTTTGGGTATACAATATATTTTCTTTACAAAAGAGATTATGATTATAAAGTTGTTAGTTTTCTGACAATTAATCAAATGAATTATTATTAAATTCTAATGACATTTTATTAAGCTGTAGTATTTACCAGTAACACTTATTTGCTTGATAAATGTGTATACAGATTAAATGAATAGGATTATGCAAATAAATCTATTATAAAATATTTTATTTATAAAAATCAAATTATTTACATTTAAAAAAAATGTTTACATTAAATTTACATTAAATTAGATGGTAAAAATTCATGTTTAACTTTTTTTTCATAAGACTTTTAAAAATCTGAAATGTGCTATAAAATATATCACAAAATAATTATAAACACAAAATAATTAGTAATTAAAAAAAAAAAAAAAAAGACCAAACTGGGCATTCACATGTATACACTCATGTACTGCACCCAGTCCATAAAGTATATTTTGCAGTATTTTACCTGCCACAGCTCTCCCTACAAATCTGTCAACCGTCACGTAAATCAGTAGATTTATTACATTGTTGAAACTAATGGAGTTCCACTACTGTAGACCTGATGTGTTTTGGGATCTGACCAAAAAGCGGCAGAAGTAGATGGAACCATCACTATTTTCGGACTAAACATAAATACTCTCTTGAAGTTCTGTATCATCTTTTACCTTGGGAGCGAGATGAAAACCCAAGGTTAGGGCCTTTTGTATATTACAGATGAAATGGTTTATTCTACTGGATCCTGTGCAAAATACATACTGCACAGGGAATCTCCAGTATCATTACTTCTATATTTCAGCAACTCTAAACTAATTCATTTTCATTTCCTTTTACCTTTGTCCAAATATTGCTGCTTGTCAGGATAAATGCAGAATACACGGGGGGATATTTCTTCAGAGTAAATCTATTCTTTCTTCCCGGCCTTTGTACTTATTCCCCCTCTAGGAGTCCTCCGAAGAATACCTTGATATTTGTAGGAGAATATGCAACATTCATCAAATACTTTGAGCAATCTGTCTTTGTGGGTTTCAGTGGATACTTAAACAAATCCAAGGTATGCAAATGTAGTCTGAATTGGTTTGTGACATTTTTTTTTTTTTTTTTTCTAACAAGTTACCCTGGGCTTTCGACTCCTCAAAGGGACTCTGGCTCCATAATTTATAAGGAGTGTCTAATCTTGGGTCTGTGCTGCAGCATATTTAAGTGTACATTCTCCTCTTGTGTCGATGGAAACTGTTGATGTCGCCTTCTTCTGTGCCGTTTCTCTGACAAAATGTGATGTGCATTTCCCTCCTAATCCTATTAATAAATGTCAAAGAAATAACCCCCCCCTTTTTTTTTAATAGTTTTTAAAATTCATTTTTAATTCACTGTGAATAATAAAGAATCACTCACTCAGTGAATGGTCGGGATTATAGGCTGAAGCGGTGCCACCGAGCGGTCGGATTTAATCACGTATAATCACCCAGGCTGACATCATCATTCAATGAAATGTCACAGTGACAGCAATACTTTGAAGTTGTCTGCCTTTGGTCCTGTGCTGCGGTTTTACAAAATAACTCCCTACAAAGGGGCGTGATAAGAAAAGCAAGGAGGGAAGGAGTGGAGAAAGTAATCCTTGTTTTGTGTATTTTGACAGCATCCCCAAAGAGCGGGTATTTTATCACAGGTGAATGTTGGCAAATGATATCTCTGGAGCCATTTGTCTTTTTTTTTTTTGGTTTTCTCCAAACCTTCTTCTCCTGTCTGACCACAGCTACACTTAAATTACATTCCGGAAGCTGCGTTGCGTACTCAGGTTCCCGGGCTTAAGGAAACTCTGATAATCTGATGCATCAGAGGTTGACACGTCGGTACACACATCATGTCTACCCACTGCACCACGCTATCGGGCGGATTTAAACGTAGATAACTGTGAATTCTAATAACTTTTCCTGCAGCTTTCTACCTGCAACCCCCGTGTTTCTTGTATAAACTCTTTATTTTTTTTATTTATTTTTTTTAAACTTCACTGGGTGATTTATCAGCCCAACTCTGTAGCGAGAAGTAAACAAACCTGTCGAGAAATAAACAGTGATTTAAAGCGGTCTCATGGAGATCCAGCGGCTTTCGATTTTCGGGGCCTGTCATATCTTACAGGAT
This sequence comes from Paraplagusia blochii, assembly GCA_016785265.1. Taxonomy (NCBI): domain Eukaryota; kingdom Metazoa; phylum Chordata; class Actinopteri; order Pleuronectiformes; family Cynoglossidae; genus Paraplagusia; species Paraplagusia blochii. Next base: position 11,243 of record JAFBJS010007260.1, read on the forward strand.
GTGGATTTCATAACAAGAAAAAGTTTCGAAACAATGAAGGCGAGTGTTTTTTTTGAAACGCGTCAGTCTTTTCTTGAGGAACATAGAAGGTGACAGAACTTTGATGTGCTTTACTTTATATCCTTTAGTCTATTGTATAGGAATAAAACTTTAAATAAGCAGAATTCTGTGGTTGTAGTCAGCCAAATCAGAGTGCAATTTAAACTGTAAACTTCTCTCATGCATCACAACAATGTGGAGTCCCCCGGTATCATCACAGCAGAATATCTAATCTGGAGCGTCAGATATTGATGGACGTAAGGGATTGGGGTCATTGTGCGAGGGGGGGCGGATTAGTGTGCATTAGTGGACCCTCTCTGTGGCACACTCGTGATAATCTAGTCCATGGGAGACAAGGTCGCTTCACGTATCTCACAGTGCTAGTTTCCCACGAGTTGGACAGACATAAGGGGGGGTTAATGGGGAGAAGGTTGCGCTGCAGAAGAAAGTTCTGGTTAAAGATGAGGACAGGGTCCATGAGGGAGTGACTGCAAGTGATTGTGGGAAATTTGGTGGTTGCAGGTTTGTACAACTGGACAATTATCTATCTATCTATCTATCTATCTATCTGTCTATCTGTCTATCTGTCTGTCTGTCTGTCTGTCTGTCTGTCTGTCTGTCTGTCTGTCTGTCTGTCTGTCTGTCTGTCTGTCTGTCTGTCTGTCTGTCTGTCTGTCTGTCAATCAATCCATCCATCCATCCATCCAACTAACCCTGATAAATTGGTAATAATAGTAGTAATAAACTATAAACAGTACTTTTACCACTATTAATCTCTACTATTATTTCTTGCTTCTAAGAATAGAATACAGGCAGGATGGAACAACTGGAGAAAGGTCTCTGGAGTGATCTGTGAAGGGAAAGGTTTACAGGACAGTGGTGAGACCAGCCATGATGTACGGACTAGAGACATTAGGAATAGGTAGAAGACAAGAGGCAGAGCTGGAG
>JAFBJS010007261.1:0-18902 GCA_016785265.1 Paraplagusia blochii
GGGTGAGATGGAAAATGTTGCCTTGTTGTGGCAACCCCTGAAAAAGGGACAAGATGAAAGGAAAAAAGAAGAAAATCTGAGCATTTTTTACCTTCATTCTATTGCGTTTGGAGACATTTTATATTATTATTTTTATGTTTTTTTATTTTTGTGGTTTTTTTTTTTAGAGTTTTTTTGTGTCATTGAAAATTAGATTTCATTGTTTTTTTTTTTGCAAAACATTAACATATGAGCTTGTCTTATATGATTTCAACGCCTTTGAAGGCATTCGGCAATTTTTAACTTAATTTTTAGCAATAGCCAAAACACATTGTAAGTTGTGTTTTTCTATTGATTTTATACACAATACATTAAAACGAGCATATTTTTTTTCTCTCTTTTTTTTTTTTTACAAAAGTCAACTATATCACAAAATAGAGGTTTTTGTGTCATGTTAAATTGTTATTTTTTTCCATAAATTTCTTATGCAAAACATTAACATATAGACATGTTTTGAGTTATTTAATTGCATTTGGCGTTTGGGGTTTGAAAAAAAATGTGCAGTTGCTTATTTTCTTTTAATTTTCTCCCTCAGTTTAATTTTAATTAATCAAACCTTTTTCTATTTCCGGTGGCATTTGCCATTTAAGAGCAAAGAGTGAAAGTGCATACGTTGAAATGTCACGCTGGGAAAATAATAAGCCTTTGAAACAGAGGAGAAAAAAAAAGATCTCTTAAAAGAAGCTCTACCCGAGTCCAACTGTGAACCCTTTCATTTAAAAACAGTTCCACATTCACAGCAGTGGTTAAGGTGAATTTTAATGTGTATCTGCCACTCGGTAAACATTTCCATGACAGGCTTATTAGCAACGATTATACAGACGGCTGTTTACTTATAGTCATCCTCCAGAAGGAGTTATTTCCTTCAGGAGATTTCTGTAAAGGACGAGTTTCTCACTCCTGCAGGGAGAAAGGGGTTTAAATGGGGGAGAAAGATGAGCTGGGAGACAGAAGGAGTTAAATACTGATAAGTACCCTAGGATGAATTTATGAGGTACTGTTTGGATACTCAACCCCCTGGGCTAGGCACCACTACCAGTCTGTAAAAGGATTATTTACTGGCTGCAGTGGGACACAGTGCTGAATGTATTGTATTTTCTGGACTACAAGTTATTGTGTAAATCAGACCAATGTTCCCAAGAAGCACAGGTTTGAAGTCAGAAAAAAAAATTTGTTCTGTAGATAGGAATATACGTTACTTCAGTTTTACTAATCTATTTTACACAAAAAGGATCCAGTCACAGTGAATCTGCCCTTGGTCTTTCACAGATATACTGACAAAACCACAATGGATCATTTGTACAAAGAAGTTTGGCGTCTGCTGAGTTGGTAAGAAAAGTTTTCACTGTTGTAGGAGAGATATTTTTGCTCGAAGGAAAGGGTTTTTTTGCCTGTATTGCAGGTACCTGTACCTTTAGATGGTAGGTGAAGTATATTCTGGATTGTAGTTTGACAGTTTTTTGATGGTAGAAAATGAAGTTTTGATAGTAGGACAGGTATGTTTTTTATTTTTATTTTTTTATTGTAGGAGTGGCATTTTTTTGGATTATAAGACAGGTAGCTGTTGGTGGTAAGAGTGGTACATTTTGGATTGTAGGACAGGTACCTGTTGATGGTAGAGCACAGTACCTTTTAATGGTAGGAGATGTAAATTTTGGATTGCTAGACAGGTACCAGTTGATGGTTGGAGAAGTATTTTTTTGATTGTAGGACAGGAATCATTTGATGTTAGGAGAATTTTTTTTTAATGTAGGACAGGTATAGTAGCTTTTGGTGACAGGCAAGGTACATTTTGGATTGGTACCTTTTGATAGTAGGAGAGTTAAATTTTGGATTGAAGGAGGTATTTTTCATGGAAGAGGAGGAAGCCTTGACCGTGGGACAGGTACTGTATCTTTTGAAATTTTCGGAAATTTTGGATGGTAGGATAGTTTTTTTTATGGTGGGAGAGGTTTTTTTTGATGGTAGGAGAGGGATTTCTTGGATTGTAGGAGAGGTTATTTTTTATGGTAGGTGAGGTAAATTTTGGATTGTACGACAGGTACCGGATGATGGTTGGAGAAGTATTTTTTTTAATGTAGGACAGATATCTTTTGATGTTAGGGGAGTTTTTCTAACTGTAGGACAGGTATAGTACCCTTTGATGTAAGGCAAGGTGAATTTTGGATTGCAGGACAGGTGTCTGTTGTTGGTAGGAGAGGGACGTTTTGGATTGTACGACAGTTTTTTTTGATTGTGAGAGAAGTACATTTTGGATTGTAAAACAGGTACCAGTTGATGGTTGGAGAAGTAGTAGGTTTAGGTTTTTTTGATGGTGGCATAATTTTTCTTCATGGCAGAATAGGTATTTCTTTTGTTGTCGGACAGGTACCGGTTGATGCTAGGAGAGGTATTTTTTTGATTGTAGGACTTTTATCATTTGATGTCAGGAGAAGTTTTTTCTTTTATTGTAGGGCAAGTACAGTACCTTTTGTTGGTAGAAGAGGTCATTTTTGGATTGTAGGACAGGTACCTGTTGATGGTAAAAGAGGTACCTGTTGAGAAGCATTTGACTGTTGGACAAGTACAGCAACTCTTGATGGTGGAATAGGTATTTTTTGATATTATTTGGTTTAAGGATATGTTTTTTTTTTACTGTAGGACATGTACAGTACCTTTTGGTCATAGGAGAGTTAAATTTGATTGTAGGAGGTATTTTTGATAGTAGGACAGCTACCTTTTGATGGTGGCAGAAGTATATCTATGATGGTAGGGGAGGTATTCTATGATTGTAGGACAGGTATGTTTTTTGATGGTATGCAAATGGTACATGAGGGACCTAAAGAAAGGTTAGGACTGGTATAATCAACTGCGGGAAACTATGTGACAAAACCTGGGGAAGTCAAACTCCTACCTGTTTTCTGTTACACATTTTTATTTTTTCATTATGTGTAAAAGTTCTATGATGAGCAGGCGGCAGTGGTCGACTTTTTTTTTTATGCTGTTTCCAAAAAATTCTGAACATTTTTTTACTCTTAAAGCCTCCATGGTTTGAGGGGGCTTGGCTCAGTCACTGCTGGGACCAACTAGGGACCCTGTTGAGGACCATGCAGTGAAAGATGAATGTACTGAATAAGTCTGAAAAGATTCCTTTAAATATAGCTTCAGGCTGTAGATAAAGCGCGGAGACACTTTGGACTCGATGTACATCGATTTACTCTACTTATTGAGAATAGAATTAAATAAAGTAATTTCCTGGGATTTTTCATTTCTGTTTCTACGGTAGGAGAGAACATTAATGCAGTGACACACGTTTGAATTCCATCGTTTTGGTCATGTGACTTGATATCAGGATTACCATTTAGATGCAGTTTGCTCCTCCATCATCCCCCAGAGGAGAGGCTTTGATGTTTTTATTCTTGAAAAGAAGAATTTACACTTGAAGAATGGAGAAAATGGGGGAAAAAATTGCCTAATCCAAAGAGATACCTGGAAACAAGTGAAATGACAAAAGGGACATCTGTGATGTCATCACCCTGAGACAAAGCATCTGACCCCCATTGGTGTCAGTGTGTACGATGTGAAAGGCAGGGCAGGAGTGACAACATCCTTTGAAAAGCCAGCTTGCGACTGATCTCAGCCCTCACAACAGGCTGGAGGAGATGATGAGCAGAAAATGATCCGCACGCTCATGACTCACAGCTGAATCTTCAAAGGGCTGCAGATGTGTTTGGACGCTGTGTCTGTGTGTCTCACAGATTTTATCCTCGCGATCCGTTCATGTCCACAGCAGAGTGAAGACGATATACTATCGAGTAATTTGTACAAAGTTTTAAATATTACTGTAACATAGACAAAAAAAAAGCAATATGTAAATTTCAAATTAGAAAAATGTGTTAGGTATAACGCAAGATCATCAAATATTGATGTTGCCTAATGATGTAATGACATTGACATCAATAGGGCATGGATTTATAATCAGGTTGTTGAATGAATTGATGAATGGTCAATGGGTGGATGGATGAATGGATGACTGGTTGATGGTTGGATGCATAGATAATTGGGTTTGAGTGGAAAGATGAAATGATTTTTGGATGGGTGGGTGGATGATTGGGTCGTTGGGGGAATGGATAAACAGGTTGGACGGATGGCTGGATGGAGGAATGAATGGACAGATGATTGGGTTGTTGGGTGGAGGAGCAAACAGGTTGTTGGGTTAGCTGGTCAAGGTAAACAATACACTATCCTCTCCCATCATCACCAATGTCGGAGTACCCCAGGGTTGCATAAGTTCCCCTAGGCCAGTGGTTCTTAACCTTGTTGGAGCTACTAAACCCCACCAGTTTCATGTTCGCATTCACCAAACCCTACCTTAGTAGGGTGAGTCGGTGTGTCTTGACCTCCAGGGCAGAGACTCCACCGAACCCCTGAGACCGACCCACTGAACCCCTGGGGTTCAATCGAACCCAGGTTAAGAACCACTGCCCTAGGCTGTTCCCTCTGTACGCCTCTGACTGCACCACCATGGTGCCAAATCAATATCTCCTCAAACACTCAGACGACTCCACTCTAGTGACTTTCACAAAATCTGACGATCACCCGCAACACCAAGGCAAAGTGGAATGGTTATTTGACTGGGGTGAGAATAATCACCTAGTCATTAACACAGTGAAGACCAAGGAGGTCATTTTTGGAAAACCACCCAATGTCCAACTAACTCTCAGTTAAAATCCATATCTCAAACATCAATGAAGTCAGTTCTTATAAATACCTGGAGGTTATGATTGATCAAAATCTGACATGGACTGACCATGTTGACTTTTCTTTACTTCGCAGCGTAAAAATGCCAAGTGATAAAGTCTTAAAATCATGCCTCCCACGCTCACATGACCAGCTCCTTGCATACCCTAAGAATTACAGTTTTCTATCCAAAAAAACTCCAGACCATTAATTTGACACGTGACGGTCATCGTGTCAGTAGTGCAGACTCAGTTCCCCATGAGGAAGTCCAGCGTATTTGTTGAGACTGTGGCTTTCCAAGATCGGATTATGAATATATCGGTGGAAAAACTGATACCTTTTTGATTCCAATATTAAGAATTCTGCTGATATTGGCCCGATATTTATCGGTTGACCGATATGTCGGACATCCCTTCATAGCACCCTCTCTGTCAGGGATGAAGCCAAACTCCAACACCAAATCAAAGTCTTCTCTAAGATCGTAGGGCTGCCTTTAGCACAACTACTCCAGGAAGTCCACAATAAGAGCACGCTTTGACTAGCCCAGTGGTTCTGGGTTTAATTGAACCCTTGAGGTTCGGTGAGTCGGTCTCAGGGGTTCGGTGGAGCCTCTGCCCTGGAGGTCAAGACACCGTGGAGGTGAAGACACACTAACTCCCCCTACTAAAATAGGGTTCGGTGACTGTGCATATGAAACTGATGGGGTTCGGTAGCTCCAACAACGTTAAGAACCACTGGACTAGCCACTTCTCCACTGACATCACACACATTCTTCACCAGGAATATCCGTTATTACCCTCTAATATGTTTCAGAGTTCCCTCCTTCAACCGCAACAGACGTAAACATTCCCTCATACACCAATCAATAAACACTGCAGCTTCTAAACTGCGTGTACTGCACTCAACCACTCCATGATGTACTCCAGTTTTTTTGCCCCCTTTCTGCTAGTGCTCTATGCTCCTTATGACGCATGTGCATTAATCTTTTGATGCTACCTATATGTCCTGTCCTTCTTGAACAAGTTAATACAATACAATATTATTCCTGCGCAGCAAAGAGCAGCAGTCGCACTGATACAGGAATAACTGTCAATGTTCTACCGAGGAAGGGACATTTTTAGCTGCAGCATTAATCTGTATGAGCTTCACCCCTGACCAGGCTGGACGTGTCACACTGGAGGTGAGACTCATCTGTAGCCCTTCATCGTTCTAGTGAATAATCATTGAGACTGAAGTCAAAGAGAGGAAATAAAACAAAAATATATGCTCCACTGGAGATACTGTAAGTATATATCATAGTAGAACCCCTTGAACTGAGCTTTACAGGTTTTCCAAGATTTCCCAGGTGATACGACTTTGATCCATTTTTTTTAAGCTGTCTCTGTCTCTCTCACTGTCCCTCGCACCACGTCATACAACACATTTTTATATGTTATATGAGTGAGGTCTGTCCATCCCTTCCCCTTGTTTGCTTGTGTGGGTTAATGAGTGTGAGCACAGTCACCTGTGTCCATGTCATTAGTCTCACTTGTGTCACCTGGTGCCCTTAGCATATATAGCCCCCTCCCCCACAGGGTCCGTCTTGGATTATTGTATGTTGTAGTGATGACGAAATGAAGCCTCATCAAGAAATAGTTTATGTTTCGAAAGCTTTGTGTGCTCACGACACCGCCCACTGGCCAAGTATAGAATCGCAGGCAGCTCTATCTAAAGCACAAACTGTGTCATGCATTAAATTTTTTTGTGTCTGCTATGAATTAGAAAAAGGGTATAACCAAAAAATTTTGTACGTAAATTATTACGTGTGTAATGACATTTTGGAACGTATTCTGTGTGTGTAAATTTTTCCAAAATAGTAATATCATTATTGCAGGTGATACAATATTTTTCTCCTAGACACGACAAACTCTTTCCAAAAATCTTGGAGTTGAGTTTTCAACTCCAAGAAGTTGCTTACAAGGGGGTATTTCCGAGAAGCGCGTATCGAGGCTTGCTTCATTCAGGGGAGGGGCCAAAATGCCCAGCAATATCACGTGACTACTTCGGGAAGTAGCGTGAGGTTTTACAGCTATATAAACCCCTCACGCCCTGATCAAAATGTCGTTTTTTTTTTAAGAAGAGTTGTGGTCGGTTGAGGGTTTTTGTGGTTCGGATAGAGTTGCCTGTGATTATACATTTCGCCAGTAGGTGGTGTCGTGAGCACATGACGCTTTGAGACATGAACCCAAGTGGTTCGAAGCCTCATGACGCTTCATCTCAACTGAACCACTTTCCGGTTTGGATGTCATAATTTTGGCCCCTCCCCCAAATGAAGCAAGCCTTCATACGTGCTTTGTGGAAACGCCCCCTTCTTTGTTCGACATATGCTTCGAAGCATCGTAACACCATTAGTATATTGGAAGATTTCTGGTGATGTTGACGGTGTCATGCTATGTATGTTCTGCTGTTTGATTTGGGCTGTAGAAGCTCCTGTCTTCTCCCTGTTCTTAGTGTCTCTAGTCCATCCATCATGACTGGTCTCACCACTGTCCTCTAAACCTGTCCCTTCACCTTAGCTGACTCTCTTCTATCTCAGATCACTCCTGACTCTTTTCTCCAGTTGTTCCATCCTGACTCCACTCTATTCTTCTCCTCTCTTCCACAGTCTCCACTGTCCTGAACAGTTGAGCCCAAGTATCTGAACTCCTCCACCTTCTCCACCTCTGGTCCTTGTAACCTCACTTTCATTCACACACATATACTCTGTCTTGCTACCACTGACCTTCATTCCTCTTCTCTCCAGTCCAAACCTCCACCTCTCTAGGTTCTCTTCTAGTTGTTTCCTACTCACACTGCATATTACAATGCCGTCTGCAGACATCATGGTCCATGGAGACTCCTGTCTCACCTCATCTGTCAATCTGTCCATCACTAAAGCAAACAAGAAGATAATTAGGGCTGATCCTTGATGCAGTTTCACCTCCACCTAAAAGTCTTACATCATCAATATATTTGATATAAACACTTAGTCTGATAGATAGCCAGCCAGACAGACAGACAGACAGACAGACAGACAGACAGACAGACAGGCATGGAACTCAAAGTTACTGTAAAGATATAATAAAGTATCTTTCTTTATTAAAACAACACCAATAAAACAGAGCGAGAGGAAAAGTCGGGTCATTCCACAGATCTGATAAAGACAGCGATGAAGATGCAGCCGAACAGAGACACGGTGGACGCCGACAGCACCACCACGATCACACTTCCGGCCATGTTGACCAGAGCGCCGAGACCCAAACCCACGATTATCTGAGCCAGCTGGACCATGCAGGTGAGCGCTGCACAGTCCACTCCAGTTCCTCTGGGCTTTTCTTTGCTTCCTTGTCTGGCCACTTGTTCCTGGAGGAAAAGGGAGGAGGAGGAGGGATGGGGAGGAAAATGAGGAGGAGGAGGAGGAAAGAGAGGAGCAGACCAATATCTGCTGTTATCGATCAATCTGTCAACAGTGAGACGAAAGATGAAGTGTTATTTTTTTCTGTAATCCTCAAGGCAGTCAATTAATTCCAAATCTTAAAAAGATATATTTTACCAATTTTATAATAGACACGGAGACTTTAGTGAGAGCAAATAAAGACATTTTTCTCACCTTAAGTGCGTGGGCAGCTCAGATTATCTTAACAGTTATGACTCTAACGCTGAAGTAACTTTAGTTTTAATAACAGCCTGCTGTGTTTTCCTACCAGTTCTCTACGTGAAGTCCATTACAATAGGAAAAAAAAAGAGAATTATTACATATGTTTCGACGTTATTCACTGAACTAGAAAGAAAGGAGAAAATGTTATTTTTCATATATTAATGTGACCGACGCTGTGACCAAGGCTTCTGAGAAAAAAAAACGGAGTCACGTAGGGCAGAAAAACAGCAACAGTTTCAGAAAAACAAATTACTTTAACAAGTTTAAAAAATTTTAATCACTTGTTGAGTAAAACAGTAGGAAGAATTAAGATAAAAACAGCATGAATTTATAATAATTAAGGTGGATGTAAAAAGTAAAATATTGGGACGACAAGGATGGACAGGATCATGAATGATTAGAGGGACAACACAGACAGGACAGTTTGGAGAAAAAGCTAGAGAAGACAGATTGAGATGGTTTGGACATGTTCAGAGGAGGGACAGTGGTTATATTGGGAGAGGAATGCTAGACATGGAGCTACCAGGTCAGAGACAAAGAGGAGATTGATGGATGCAGTGAGGGAGGACATGGAGGTAATTGGAGTCAGAGTAGGAGATACAGAGGACAGGGGGAGATGGAAATTGTTGCCTCGCTGTGGCAACCCCTGAAAAAGGACAAACCATAATTAGAAAAAAAAGAAGACAGGTACGGGTTTGGACATGTTCAGAGGAGAGACAGTGGATACATTGGTAGAAGAATGATCCTAGAGATGGAGCTACCAGGTAGGAGACATAGAGGACATTGATGGATGCAGTGAGGGAGGACAAGGCGGTAGTTGGAGTTAGAGTAGAAGAGACAGAGGACAAGGGGAGATGGAAGTTGTGGATTTCAGTCCCCTGGGGGGGGGACACATGAAATGCACAAAAAATAAATGAGATCCACTGATATAAGGGGATAGAGGGATAGTTTGCGCATCTTTAATCATAAAAAATTATTTGACTATCCTGCTGTTTTCTTCAATTTCTTCTTCTTTTTAATGTCTTATAGCATCGTAATGACCCACATCACCGCCAGTGGGCTCACCACCCACAGGAAGGCTCACAGTGTGGTGCGGTGTGATCTAGGTGGCGCCAGCTGGTAAGCAGTTGATGATGAATGAATGAATAAATTACTGAAATGCCTGGTACCTTTAAAGGTATCTAACCTGGAGAACACAACCAAAAAGGAAAGGTGGAAAGTCTAAAAGCACAGTTCTTGGCCGTACCATGCCTAATAATTGATGCAAGTAATGATTTTGGTAACTGTCAAGAAAACCATGGAAGATGCCCAGATTTCAGCTCTGAAAATAAACATGAGCTACTGCATATATCAAGGGTCTCAAACTCGCGGCCCGTGGACCGTTTGTGGCCCGTGGAATGACATTTTGCGGCCCCCACCTTGATGTGAAAGTTGAATTTATAATAATATTTTATAGATTTTTTTCTCCACATTTCATAGTAAATCCTTTGGTTCTCAAAACCCTGACCCACAGCCTCCTTCTGGTTCAGAGTTGTATTACACAGAATATATGGGAAACTGATTTTTTATAACATTTTTTCTTTTGTTCCTTTCCCCAGAACATGGAATAGCAACTACATCTGTAACTGTATCCCTGCAGCTGTCTGATGAAGACAATCACGAGTGGATTGGATTAAAAGCTGACTAAACTGAAGTCACACTTGATCGTTAGCTTGATCAGTAATAAATAAATGTGTGCTGATTTAAATCAGTCTGTGGTTCAATGGTGAAATCACCGAGGTCGACCTCCTGACACTCTCACCAGGGAAAGACTGACAAAAATGACTGCGGCCCCTGTGGCAGCACGGAGACGACTGAACAATGAAAAAGCGGGGAAACGTGCATTTGCATGTTGATTGGTCTATAAGAAAACCCTGACACAAGTTACACAGCAGGAGGCTATTATGTCTCAAGGGTTGACACTCTTTGTGGCCGAGAAAATTGACCGCACTCATAGAAATGTTGGTGGGACTGTGAAGGAAAGACTTTTTTGTTGATTGACTGAATTTTTTGTTGCATATATATATATATATATATATATATATATAGATTGACACCGAGTGGCTGTAAATATATCATATTTTCCAGACCATGAGGTGAACTTAAAAACCTATTATTTTCTCATAAACCCACGATGCGCCTCATCATGCCGTGTGCGCCTTATTCTGGTTGTGACCGCAAAATGTTAAGGTACAAAAAACAACAACGCCGTATTGTTTGATGGATTGTCAGAGAATTACGGCTACTGCAGTGCGGAGCCTAGTGGAGTACCGTAATACTGTAATGTACTATATTTTGACGGCAAAGAGTAATATTTACTGGACTTCAATGCAATGTTATGGTGTGTGTATGAGGACACTGCATTGCCACTGGTGAGGAGACATGCTCATGAAGTGGATTTTATTTTTCGGGTCCAACTATTCTGACTAAGTCAAATAAAGTTTGACTTATTCGACATTTTTTAACGTGCCTTAAAATCTTACAACGTTCACTGACAATCTGCCCGGTTACACACTTGTCACACTTGGCGCCTTATGGTCCAAGAATTCAGCACTTGGCAACAAATGACAAATCTGTTTATGACTGTATAATAGTTATAATAAGCATAAAACTGTCCCGACCCACATAACTTACAGTGGACTAGCCAGGGAAGGCTTACGATGTAGTGCAGTGCGATTTGGGTGGCAGTTGTGGAGACTGCTGCCCCTGTGATGCAGTAATTGATAAGTGAATTTTGTTTTACAATACCATAATTTCCGAACTATAAGCCGCAACTTTTGTCACACAATTTCAACCCTGCGGCTTAAGCAGAGATGCGGCTAATTTTTAATTTTAATTTTTAACTGCTCGTGCAGAAAAGGTAAGAGTGAGAAAGGTGGTGTCGAGGAAGACGCAAGTCACAACCGCCAATAAACACCATAGAAGAAGAGGAAGTATAAGGTACGGTAACGCGCTTTGTACATGAATAAAATAAGCATAAACTGACCCTCATCATGGAAGATGCAAAAAGAATGCATCACATGCGGCTTATAGTCGGGTGCAGCTTATGTATGTACAAAATGTATTTTCCTTTAAAAAATGTATTGGGTGCAGCTTATAGTCCGGTGTGTCTTATAGTCCGGTACACCTTCTCTTGTATCACCAAGTATCAGCTCCTTCAGTATTACTGCTTAGTTACAAACTGTACATATTTGATTTTTTTAAAGCGTAAATAGATAGATAGATAGATAGATAGATAGATAGATAGATAGATAGATAGATAGGTAGATAGGTAGAACTTTACTAATCCCTACAGAGTATCCCTCAGGAAATTACGGAATGAGTACCTGTTCTTCGTGCTGATACTCAGCTATCAGGTTGAAGGGGATGGTGTAGAGCGTGCTGGACATAACTCCAAAGACACTGCAGAGGATCAGCGTGGCCTCGATGTTGGGGAAGAGGCCGATCAGGCTGGTGCCCAGACCGAACATGAAGTAGCCAATAAAGTACAAGCCTTTGAGGCCGACGTACGGCAGGAGGAAATGCTGCACATCTGCAAAGACAAACAAGAACGGAGGACAGTTTGATTAAAAACAAAGCAAAGGGGCTGTCGTCTGAAAGATGCCGCTCTTTCAAGACCAGATGAATGGGACTTTTCCAACTTTTTAATTATTAAGTCTATTGCTGTGAGGCTCCTGCGGTCGGTGTTGAGGAGAACGTAGTGTAAAGCATTAATTATCGCTCACACGCCTGAGTGAACACAGGAAGGAAGGAAGGAAGACCTCCTCCTCCTCCACAAGTTTACAGAATCATTTCCTACAACAGTGATGTTGTCAACACCATTGTAGAACCTGAGGTGTACGACTGAAGTAGAATTATCTGAAAAAAAAAAAAAAATCCAGTCTCGATATTATAATAACATTAATCAAAGGGATGGAGTAGCTAAAGATTTTTAAGGGATCAAGAGCTAAATACATATTAATAAAGATTGAACTGAAGAAAATAATGAAATAAAAAATACAAGACAGTATTTTATTACAAAAGGCTATAAACATTTATAAGCTTTTTCTGTTGTGCAAGGCCAACAAACCCAGTTATAATGACAGAATCACAAAATTTAACAAATAGGTTTAACAAAGTTTAACGAAAATGTACAAAATGTCACGCTTCGATCAGTGAGCTGATCCCAACCCTCCCCCCACAACTTGCTTTTACGTTTCAGCATTTGATGAAATCATAATTGCTGTACTGCCCCCTAGAGAAGCTAACCTAGAGATGCACAATCGGATATTTTTCACAACCTGATTTTTTTTTTTTTTTTTTAGCAACTTGGACTTGATTCTGTTAAGTAATATTTTCCAGCACAAAATGTTATTCTATTAACTGTATGCACAGGTTTTCCTTCAGTTCAACAACATTGAGAAGAAAATAATTGCTGACTGTACAGAAGAACATAAGGAAAATAGAGCCATTTTTCTTGCACCTGCTCTGTGCGGTATAAATATATATATATATATATATTTCTAAATATGCAAAATGTCTTTGCTGAGATCTACGGTTTGAGGTGAAAAGAAAAATAAATTTAAATAAATATGAAAATATACAGAGATAACAAATGACATCCATCACCTGCCCATAGAAAGGAAAATAAGATTTTCCCAGGCCAAAATGTATTTGCTTTCCTATGATCTGACGTGAATTGACATTTCAGTGTAGGGAATGTGACAGTAAATGGTAACTGACCCATGCTAAGCTCAAGATTCGCCAATAAAGTCATGCCTTATTTATCTGCTTCAAGATTCAAGATTCAAACACTTTATTAATCCCCGAGGGGCAATTCAAGAACTGCTTGTCTACCTTTCCAACTGTGGACCAACTGTATTATTCACTGACATTAACCTGCTGCTTTTTATTTTTATTTTTTACTTTGTGTACCTAGAGCTGGCTGACAACCGCTCTGACAGGTCAGAAATTTCAATGAATTAGTTTTCTTCCCTCTACAGACTGCAGAAAAGCCCCAGCTCCTGGTGTTATTTCCTCCAGGCTTTACCTGGGGTCGATATTTCTGTTGCTACACTGCCCTTTTATTCAACACGCTCCCAGCCTGTCCTTTTTCACACACATAAATATCAGCTTTCACACTGGTTCTCTCTCAGGCAAAGTAAAAAGTTTTTTTTGGACACAAGAAGCTTCGCTCGAGATGTTTGGCTTTTAGCACCGTCGTCCTTATGAACATTGTCATCTTTTGAGTTTTATGTCCTCTTTTTGAGGCCAACTTGTAGCTACTAGCAATTAGAGGTAAAAGCAAACAAAAAGATAAGGTCTTGGGAAGTCAGCATTGAGTGGGGACAATGCCATGGTCAGTACACATCAGTAGTAACCTGGCAGTAAGTGGATTTCGACCAGGAACCGGTCCATGGGTGAATTGGTGCCGGGCCGCAGAGAAATAATGGCCACATCTGGCTATTACGTCCACTTGATCAACAAAAAAAACGTAACAATAAAATGGCTAGGATTCCATCATCAATAATGCAACTACCGTAATTTCCAGACTATAAGCCGCAACTTTTGTCACACAATTTCAACACTGCGGCTAATGCATGCATTTTTTTAACAGCCGCCAGGGGGCGCTCAAGTCAAAAAAGGTAAAAGTGAGACAGGTGGTGTCAAGGAAGATGTAAGTCACAACCGCCAATAAACACCATAGAAGAAGAAAGAGTTTAACGTAAGGTAACGCGCTTTGTACGTGAATAAAATTAGCATAAACTAACGCTAGTCGTGGAAAATGCAAAAAAGAAAAGTAAATATCTCATGTTTCAATGTTGCCACATGAGGCTTATAGTCAGGTACGGGTTATAGTCTGGAAATTATAGTATATTTGATAAGGAAATATTTTTTAAGTGAAGATAAAAACAATGAAGTGACGCAGAGTCACTAAAACAAAATTCTAAACATTTATACCGGTCTGGTAGCAGAAAGTTAATAGGCTGTGTGAACTTGAGGAATCTTTGTTGCGCGCACGCACAGTTGATTCAGGCAGGAAGATTTTATAGGTAGGAAAATGTTTCAAAACACTGGAAATTTTATTTTATCAATGGTTATTTATGTGCAATATCGGTGAAAAATTTTATCAGTCTCCAAAACTGAAAACCTAAAAACGCAAGGGCTGGGTTTTACTCAGATCCAAAAAACTCAAAAGTTAAAGTGAAACTTTTAATAGTTTTGTTGAGGTTGAAGAGTTAATTCTTTTTTCAAAAGCCTCCTGTCTCACAGATTAAATACTTAACTATTATTACTATTATTACTATTAACTCTTCAACCATGACCATGACATGGACGACTTGTATTCATGGTTTTCCCATGTCTCCTCCACTCACTCTCTGGCAAAGTAAAAAAAACACACAAGAAGCTTCACTCAGGATGTTTGGCTTTTAGCACCAACGTCCTTTTCAACATTGTTATCTTTTGATTTATCTGTTATATTTTGATTATCTTTTTAGGCCAAGTTGACGCTAACAGATATCAAAGGTAAAAGCAGACAAAAAGATAGGGCCTTGTGTAATCACGACGCAACTGGGACGTGGTGAAGCTTTTCGTGTAATCAGACCAAAGTCTCTGCTGTTTGAAGATTGGTGTGTTGCTTAAAGAGCTGCAGGGTTGACTCTGTAAAACAGTAACTGTCGCACCATCACTACACTCGTCTCACTGACCTGGTCAATCACTTACAGCTAATACTCTGGAATACCGAGTCAGATGACTTTTATAGCGCAGTGGTTGAAACACATGGGTCCACCGGGGACCTGATTCTGGTCTGCTTCCCTAACCATTAGGCCGCCAACTGCCCCCCAAAATTTATTTTTGACTTATGCTACGACATGTGTGAGAAATGTTAGCAAAAATATTGCTCAAAGATTTTATAGGATAATTAAACATGTCGACAGTTGAGCACCGGTGAGTGGGAACAGTGTCATGCTCAGTGCACATCAGTGGCAACCTGGCAGTTGGTGGATTCAACCCAAGAACCCAAATGGACCCCAGTCCGGTTCCTTAACCTTGATCGTTATTAGTTTATCCTCCAAAAATGAAAACCCAAAAACTCAATGGCTGGTTTTCACTCAGGTACAAAATATTTAGGAGTAGTAATAAGAGTTTTAAGGCTGAAGAGTTCAGTTCAAGGATGAAATTGACTTGGGTTGCAGAGACTCGTGGCTGTTGAGTAACCAGAGCGAAAAATTTGGCAAGTATTGGAAAATTGGATATCAGAAAAAAAACCCTCGACAGTAAGAGGATTTCAACGGGCGCCTTGCGGTGCGCTTCCTCAACCACTAGGCCACCAACTGCCGGCATATATAAATAATATTGGACATTTATAGTTTTATACATAGCTAGCTGGGGTTTACAGGGGTTCGAGTCCCAGTAAACCCACATACTCACTAGGGTTTAATCCCTAGAACTGGGATTCCCAGTAAATGCGATCAGAACCATTTCCCGGGAATTGGGAAATGTGAAGACGGGACCCGGGAAAAATTGGGACGATCTATTTGTTGTTATACAGTAATGCGGACTGCAAAGGGTCTCGCAGGGTGTCTTTTCCCCAGTCGCTTCCCCAAGGAGAGCATGAGTGAGGGCAGGTCTGTTTTTTTTTTTTTCCCTTTTTTGCAGCCACTTCGAGTTGTGCAAGAATATTATTTAGACTATAACGATTGGCTAGTTTTTCTAAAGATGATTTACATACGAACCTGCCATAGTAATGCAGCAGATGTCGCTAACGACAGCGCAAGTGGCTGAGCCTTTATAGCTGCTGTGGAGATGAAACCTTTTGTTTTTAATCACTAATTGTAGCCTAAAATAGCAATAATTTCATGTACAATGCAGGTTGGCACTAATATTTAAATGATATTTAAATAAGACCTATACACAGGGTACACTAAAAATAAACAAATCCCGGGATTCTCGAGAAATAGCTCGTCTTATCCCAGGATTTGATTTTTTTAAATTTTGGGAAAAATATTAATCCCTAATATTCACTTCCTACCAACATTTTATTGCAGATCTAAACCCTAGCAATAACCACACCTGCCTTACATTCAAAGGGTCTTGGGTTCCTTCAAAGGAACCACATGCTCACTGGTGCAACCTGTGTGTCAACCTGTGAGTTGCATTTACATGTATCTATTTGGCAAAGGCGACTTACAGAGGAGGACTGATTTTACCAAGCTTTTGGTTCCTCTGGAAATCAAACCCAGGACCTTCCGCACTTTGACTTTGAGGATGTCGCCCTACACATATACCGTTTTCACATTGGCGCTTAATTCGGTATTCGCTGCGACGCGAAACCAGTTTCGCTCCCCGTTTGTATTCACATTCGCGCATTCGCTCCTCAACTAATGCGCATTATGGATTCACTTTAGTCGGGGGTTTCGTTACCGAATTAACTAATTAACTAACACGCGTATTAGTTTAAAGAGCTCGTAAAATGCTACATGAGCGGCTCATCTCCTTGTCAACCGCTAGATGTTGCTGCGCTATTAGGAACAAGATTACAAAACACTTCCTCATATTTTCTCTCCTTATCTTCTTCATTCGTTCTTTGTGTCTACTTCTCATCGCTTTCACACGTCGCCTTGATCTTTCTTTAACCTGCTCCATTTATCCCTCAAAATTGCACGTGCGTTTGTTGACGGAATTCATGTTGAATAAAACCGCATATTAACGAGATCTCGTTATATAACCATTGAAACTGGACCATGGTTTGACTAATGCGCATTGGCTCCCTTATTGTGTGTGAATGCAAAGCGGGTATCGAATGCGCACCAAATACCAAATTAAACTGAATGTGAATGCAAAGTGAATCGAATGCGGATAAGTTAATACGGGATCGAATCCCGAATTACCTACTTCGGTATTCGTTTCCGAATACCGAATGGCCTCTCCTGTGGTAGTATGAGTGGGCTGCAAAGACTCACACTGTGAACATTCTCAATTGCTGGACAATAACGGACAGCTGTGGTACAGTAAACCGCTTCATGCAAATAAGTCCACCTGCTGATCATCAGCCTTCAGGGACGATTCTGTCAGGTGGGTGTTTAGACGTATCTCCTGATCAGGAAACTGAAATGACTGGTGTGTTCTAACTCTGCTCTCCAGGTGCTTCTTTCCTCCAGCCAACGCTATTATCCCCTGTGCGCTATAGAAATACAAATGTTCCGTGCACCCAGAACTAGAATAAATATTCAACAGAGGCGTAAATGTACATGCAGGTACGTTTGAAGTAAGCCTCGCTGCGTCTTTTTCCAAACCACATCTGGATACTTACAGGAGTAGAGGGCGGAGGAGATGGCGTTAATACAAAGCCCCCAGCAGCCGACTTCGACGCCTCTCTCGTAGGTGAGGTAGGATGTGGAGTTATGTTCTGCATATGGATTACCTCTGTATACAATCTGCAAAAAGCAAGGAAATAATTAACGGGAACGAAGAAGCAGAGTCTAAATTGAATTCTAAACATCCTTTGAAATCACTCTCATAATGTCTGACCCTCAAGAATTGAAATTCTAATAATGCACATTTATAAATATATTGTAATTTATTGTAATTTATTGCGATTAATCACGGTTAATCCAGGTACTTTTTCTTCTCTACATGAACAGAACATGTTATTTAGACATGGACAAACTATGGCCTGGGGGCTAGATGAAGCCCATTTGGTATTTCATTCCGACCAGCCAATTTTATCTAAATCAGGGGTCTCAAACACGTGGCACGTGTACCATTTGTGGCCTGTCGAATGACTTTTTGCGGCCCCCACCTTGATGGGAAAGTTGAATTTATAATAATAATTTATACCATATTTTATGGTAAATCCTATAGTTCTCAAAACCCTGATCCACAGCCTCCTTCTGGTTCAGTGTTGTATTACACAGAATCTACGGGAAACTGATTTTTTTTTTTTTTTTTTACATTTTTTCTTTTTTATTGAAAGCTGTCCTTCTGTGAAATGATTGTGTGGGTGGTGGCCCTGAACTTATTTGAGTTTGAGACGCCTGATCTAAATTTTTTTTTATTTTGTTGTCTCGCAATAGCCTATTCCCCCAGATGTAGTGGACGAAAGACAAAAAGTATTTTACGCCTTTATGAATGACTTCAACATCTCATTCACACCTGCGTTACTGTGAAGTTTGCGCTGATATGTCGATTGAAGGTGTCTTCAAAGTTTACAGCAGTTAAGCTCCCCCTAGCTGTGCAGTACCCTATTATCTTCAGCTTTATCCTAAAATAAAAACTCTTGGCCTTGGATTCTCATAGTAAATACCATCTAAAATGTTTTTTTTTTTTCCAAATTATTAATAATTATTTATTATTTATTATTATTTAAAGTCAAATCTACCAGATCATGTACATCATGGTTATCAGTGTATCTTATATTTTCTTTCTCCAACTCTAGTGGAAAAGG